>JAXCGZ010019555.1:42500-47134 GCA_037179515.1 Halocaridina rubra
ACCAACACAGCGCTGACTGTTTTTAAGTTTTTAATGTAAAAAAAGAACAGGACTTCCACCACAGTCCAATTTTCAGGTATATATTTTTAGATTATATCCCTTTTTCTCCCAGAATGACTTAATATGACATGTTATGACCAGACAAACTGACTTAATTAACTTGCTGTCGGATGTTACTTTGAATCAGTGACTCGTGCATTTCATATACAAGAAATAATAAACAAGTTTCCAAAATAATTATTTTTCAACCATGAATCCATATTCTGCTGAATTGAGCAGGGTGGCCACAAAAGTACAAAAAAGGGAGGCAGACATGTTACCCTTTGCTACCCTATTCTCTTTAGTCAGCGTCTGTGACATGCAGAGACTATGAGGGTTAAAATCTTTTTTCTCCACCAGCAAGGATATCCTTTGCAGGATATCCTTACAACAAGCAGAAAATTAGGCCGACACTACTACTCTGCTAATACCAGAGATAATAATAATAATAATAATAATAATAATAATAATAATAATAATAATAATAATAATAATAATAATAATAATAATAATAATAATAATAATAATAATAATAATAATAATAATAATAATAACAACATAACAGCAACAGCAACAACAACAATAATGATAATACTAATAATAATAATAATAATAATAATAATAATAATAATAATAATAATAATAATAATAATAATAATAATAATAATAATAATAATAATAATAATAATAATAATAATAATAATAATAATAATAAATAATAATAATAATTAATAATAATAATAATAATAATAATAATAATAATGATAATAAGTGGTCTTGCAGGAAGTAGGAACTTTTAGTGTAAAAAATAGTTGATAAATGGAATTCGCTAAGCAAGGAAACGGTAAATGCTATATGCATTCATAACTTGAAGAAAAGATATGATAACGTATTGGTGCGAAACAAAAATAAACTGATTATGAAACGGGGAGTTGCGAGTATAGGGCCCTGTTCCGTGAACACAATTAGGTAAATGCACAACGGAAGCGGGGAAACAGTATAAAGCTTGAAAAATTAACATAAGTTAAAGTACTTATTTTTTTATGTGTGACACCAGGAAGGGTAAAAAGAAAAAAAATAAATCTGCCCTCATCGCGCCTGGCCACGAAGTAAGCAAAAAGTAAAGAGAATATGAGATGGCAAGTGTTGTGACTTGTCAGATGTGAAGGGATAGTAAGAGGTGTCTAACAAATATCCAAGAATATTAGGGGTTGATGTAGGCATAGGAAAAGAACCGTAACTGATGGAAGACTTAGCAGCGAACTAACCTGGACAGTCCTATTTAAGGCCCGATTTCTTAAACAGTGTAAACCTAGGATACCATATTGTTAGCTAGCTAGACACACACAAATGGATTTCATAAACGCACCTGACGCGGTTCTGTGTATGGCTAGGATAGAGACACAAATGGATTTCATAAACGCATCTGACGCGGTTCTGTGTATGGCTAGGATCCCCCCCACAGGGGATCCTAGCCATACATAGAACCGTGTCAGATGCGTTTATGAAATCCATTTGTGTGTCTAGCTAACTAACAACATGGTATCCTAGGTTTACACTGCTTAAAAAATCGGGCCCAAGTGTTCTTGTTTCTTTTGCAATATTTCTAGAGTTGTATGACAAGCATTACGGCCCTTATCAAAACCTGCAGTTGAGAAGATTCTGCTTTACTACCTACTTACCATATCTAATAACATCCCTAATAGAATTGTCAGTTACAGTGAGATACCACTAAAACTCATTGGCCACGAGGAGTTTTTGGCAAGGTGATGTAATGATAACCCTTTATAGAAGCAAATCTACTGATTACGAATTTTTGTTCATTGAGTTGACAGGGATTACCTGTCACCGAACTGATGCCATGCCCCCACCTACTTATCCTAAAGAAGGTAAGGAACTCAGTTGAGTGAGCTACCAGTGGTTAGGTACCTTACGATGGACGCTACTACTATCTTGTTCAGTTCGTCCTCCATCGGAAATTCTGAGGGAGAAATCTATACAGACCTCCTCCAGGAGTCGAACTCCTAAGCATAAGCCAGGTGCTAATCCCCTCCCTTCCTTGAGAGAGAGAGAGAGAGAGGAGAGGAGAGAGAGAGAGAGAGAGAGAGAGAGAGAGAGAGAGAGAGAGAGAGAGAGAGAGAGAGAGAGAGAATGGAGTCTATAAAGTCCAGTTTCTTCTTTTTCTTCTTTTCTACACCACAATCCTTTTCTTCTTCCTCTCTCCTTACTTGAATTAAATGGCGCCTGAGGGGCCATTGTTTTGCCAATGGGACAAATAATCTATTCTACACTGGGGCTCTCTCCAAGAGGTTTAGAAAAGTTCACAAACAGAAAAAAAAGGTCTCTCTTTGTTTGTCAAAATGTAAGTTTCTTTTTCTAAAATAACTATTAGATCATAGCAGATCTCAAAGAACTAAGATCAACACTACTACTTCTCATGTACAGAAACTGTCAACAAAACCCATCACACTAAATTGCAGCCACGAGAGAAAACATCCAAATGGAAAAATCTATTACTTTCCTCTTAGAAAACTTAAGAAACGGACTACTAAAGACCTAACACGCTAAGCTGCAGTCAAAAGAGACAATATCTTTACGGAAAACTGACACTCCCAACATGCAGAGGCTGTAAACAAATGACGTAACACGCCAAGCTGCAGTCATAAGAACAAACTATATCATGTAATAGCAGCAGCAATAAATATGACAGCAGCGGTATGGGTGCAATGGAAAAACCCAGCATAATAGAGAAAACTAAGTCAAGTTACAGTAGTATTTAATATAATAGCAGTAGAAGGCAAGGGTGAGATGCAAAAGCAGCACCGTTAGCATATGGTTCAATTAGAAAGGACCAGACGTAGAGAATCAAGGTTACTTAAATTTAAAATGGAAAGGGTAGAGGTGTCCTCCTGCAGTAGCCCCTGTCAACTTCGCAGGTTCAATGAGTGCACCCATTGGTATGTACAAAGCAATGATGGAATAGTATAGGCACGAGGTAGGCTTCGCCGAGGGCAAAAATAAATGCCCATTCAGAAACCTCATTTTATATATATATATATATATATATATATATATATATATATATATATATATATATATATATATATATATATATATATATATATATATATATATATATGGTTCAAGCTTGGTATAGGAGAAACAGTACCCAGCTACTGGACATAAACAAACAAGCAAAATGAATTGAGAAAATAATAGCCGAAAATAAAACAGAAAGAAGTGTTGCAAACATCATAAAAAGAGCAGTAATAATAAAAGTAAATAGCATTTAATAGCAGCAGCAGCAAAAGAGCAGCATCGAGATGGGGCGGAGTTAAGTGGGAAGGGGGAATGGGAGGGGGAGAAAACGAAGGAAAGAGGGGGAAAGGGAAAGAAGGAGGGCAAAAGGAATCCCCCCCACAATTTCCTACAGGGTGTGGGTAGCGGGGGTGGGATGGGGCAGGAGGGATTTTGTGTGACAGGACCCCTTTGCTCGCTCTGGTACCCACGTGATCGATACCACTGCGGATTCGCGTTGCTCTCCCCAGCCCCCCCTCACCCTTTTACTCCTTCTACCCCACCTTTGCCCCCCAATTTCCTTCTCTCTCTCTCTCTCTCTCTCTCTCTCTCTCTCTCTCTCTCTCTCTCTCTCTCTCTCTCTCTCTCTCTCTCTCTCTCTCATAGAGACTTCAAACGGGCAACCCTAAAAAAGAAAAAGAAATGTTCTTCCTCTTCTGATTGGCTAAAAATAATTGTTTTTGCGTGCAGTGAAACGGGACACCAGAGTATCCTGAGTTGATATTATTTACTCTGATCTCGAACAGTTATTGTTCCATTAAAGTATGCTACACATTTGGTCTGACAAGTTGACAGGGACTAAGGTCATTTTCACACCAAGACACACGTCACACGTAGCATCCACGTGACACGCCAGTGGAAAATGAACATCCGGGAATATATGAAACCTTTCATACAGAAGTGGCGTGACACGTCCCATGTGCTACTGACGACGCAAGTCGCACGTGGCACATGGGACGCTTCACGCCACTTCCGTGTGAAGGGCTTCATATATTTCCGGATGTTCGTTTTCGACTGGCGTGCCACGTGCGACGTGCCACATTGGTGTGAATGCGACCTAAGAAAAGCGAAGGGTAGTTATAAATTCCCATAAGTTTCATTATTTCTTTTCTGGTTTATATCACTATTATTATTATTATTTCTTTTGAGTCGCCAATAATTCCCATTTGAATGGGTGGCCACAAACATGTTGAAATTGGAGAGTTAAGTCTGGATGATCTTCCAACGCCCCATTATTATTATTATTATTATTATTATTATTATTATTATTATTATTATTATTATCAATTAACCTCGTAAATAGGAGGCAGCAGGTAGTCCCTCCCACACAGTATCTAAATACTAACTGCGAAGTAACCGAGAGAAGACGGTTACTTCGCAAGAAGGAGAGATTTGTATGAAGCAACATTGCTTCCCTTTCTTGGGTTTGGTCATGGCCAGCTCTCTGGAGTATGTTAAATGTGTCAGTATGTACTAATTAGCAGGACATATGTTCATGCATTATCTTATATACTGAA
>JAXCGZ010019556.1:0-32500 GCA_037179515.1 Halocaridina rubra
TAGGTCCTCAGGAGTGACGCATATTGCAATTTTCGCGTAATGTAACGAGTTATTTTCCATATGAATCAATTATAATGGGCATAGATACGTTTCACAACCGTATATCGACACACTATACCAAAGATATAAGATAAGTAAAACACATTTTATAAGCACATAACAAAGCAGAAAGACTTGTAGTTATTTATTTTAACATGCAAATAGTGTACAGTATAAAAGATATACAGATTTACTGTACAACAAACAAATCAATGCACTCTATTATGCAGTGGGCAACAGGCATACACTGGGACATGCATGGTGGCGGTGAGCATGAGGATGCGGGAGAATAAACCTCTATCTGAAAACGTTTTGCTCTAGCACACTTTTCCCTGACGATATTATGTTGCAAGTTTGTTTGCTGTTTGTTCTTAACACTTTTTTTCCATTCTCTTCAAAATATCTGATCGCATTAAGCAGTAGAAGAGGAGGAGGATGCAGGAGAACGAACCTCAATCTGCAAACATTTTGCCGCCTCCGTATCAGCTGATGCACCCTCGCACGCTATTTCCCTGACAATGTTATATAGCAAAATTGTTTGCTGTTTGTTCTTAATGCTTTTATCCCTTCTCTTCATAATATCAGATTGCATTAAGTGGTAGGGGAGGAGGAAGATGCGAGAGAACGAACCTCTATCTGCAAACGTTTTGCCACCTCTGTATCAGCTGATGCACCTCACATGCCAATTCCCTGACGATATAATATCACAAGTTTGTTTGTTGTTTGTTCTTAATGCTTTTTTTCAATTCTCTTCATAATATCCGATTGCATTAAGCAGTAGAAGAGGAGGAGAATGCAAGAGAACAAACCTCTATCTGCAAGAGTTTTGCCTCCTCCGTATCAGCTGATGCACCCTCGCACGCTATTTCCCTGACGATATTATATCGCAAATTTGTTTGCTGTTTGTTCTTAAGGCTCTTTTTCTATTCTCTTCACAATATCAGATCGCATTAAGCGGTAGAAGAGGAGGAGGATGTGGGAGAATGAACCTCAATCTGCAAACGTTTTGCCGCCTCCTTATCAGCTGATGCACCCTCGCACACTATTTCCCATACGATATTATATCGCAAGTTTGTTTGCTGTTTGTTCTTAATGCTTTTATTAAATTCTCTTCATAATATCCAGTCGCATTAAGCAGTAGAAGAGGAGGAGGATGCGGGAGAGCGAGCCTCTATCTGCAAACGTTTTGCCGCCTCCGTATCAGCTGATGCACCCTCGCACGCTATTTCCCCGACAATATTTTATCGCAAGTTTGTGTGCTGTTTGTTCTTAATGCTCTATCTCCATTCTCTTCATAATATCAGATCACATTAAGCGGTAGAAAGGGAGGAGGATGCGGGAGAACGAACCTCAATCTTCAAACGTTTTGCCGCCTCCGTATCAGCTGATGCACCCTCGCACGCTACTTCCCTGAAGATATTATATCGCAAGTTTGTTTGCTGTTTGTTCTAAATGCTTTTATTAAATTTTTTTCACAATATCCAGTCGCATTAAGCGGTAGAAGAGGAGGAGGATGCGGGAGAGCGAACCTCTATCTGCAAACGTTTTGCCGCCTCCGTATCAGCTGATGCACCCTCGCACGCTATTTCCCTGACGATATTATATCGCAAGTTTGTTTGCTGTTTGTTCTTAATACTCTTTTTCCATTCTCTTCATAATATCCGATCACATTAAGTGGTAGAAGAGGAGGAACATGGCGGAAAAGTGACTTCGAGGCGGTCGATTATTTACTAAAATGAAATTTTTTTTCTAATTTTTTTGCATGGCCGTTATTCATGTATTTAGTAGTTTTTTACTATCATTTTCTAGGGGCGTTATTCCAATTTCGCAGATTATAAACACACGGACAAAGCGAACAAGGTGCATATACACTCAGTTCGTTTTTTATGCGTGTTTAAAATCCGCGAAATTGGAAAAATGACCCTAAAAATAATAGCTATAAAATGTGAAATACACGAATAACGCCAATGCAAAAAATTCTATTTTTTTTTTCATTTTAGTAAATAATCGACCGCCTTGGAGACACTTTTTTGTCATGCCGCCATGTGCTTCAGTCTCTCTCTACCAAGCATACTGTGTGGATATATCGCATGTTCAAACTGTGTTTGTGTTAAGGTTTGTATATCATCAGGATTAAAAGCGTGCGAGCGCATCAGCTGATACGGAGGCGGCAAAACGTTTGCAGATAGAGGTTCGTTCTCAAGCATCCTCCTCCTCTTTTACCGCTTAATGCGATCGATATTGTGGAGAGACTGGAAAAAAAGCATTAAAAAAAAAAGCAAACAAAATTGCGATATAATATCGTCAGGAAAATAGTGTGCGAGAGTGCATCAGCTGATACGAAGGCGTCAAAACGATTGCAGATAGAGGTTCATTCTCACGCATCCTCCTCCTCTTCTACCGCTTAATGCGATCAGATATTATGGAGAGAATGGAAAAAATGCTAAGTGCAGTATGTGGATGAGCATTAAGAACAAACTTGCGATATAATATCGTCAGGGAAATAGTGTGCGAGACTGCATCAGCTGATACGAAGGCAGAAAAACGTTTGTTGATAGACGTTCGTTCTCCCGCATCCTCCTCCTCTTCTACCGCTTAATGCAATAGGATATTATGGAGAGAATGGAAAAAAAAGCATTAAGAACAAACTTGCCATATATCATCAGGGAAAAAGCGTGCGAGAGCAAAAACATCTGCAGATAGATGTTCGTTCTCCCGCATCCTCCTGCTCATCACCATCATGAACGTCCCAGTGTATGCCTGTTCCCCACGGCATAATAGAGTGCATTAATTGTTTACTGTACAGTAAATCTGTATATCTTTTACACTCTACACTATTTGCATGTTAATATAAATAACTACAGGTCTTACTGCTTTGCTATGTACTTATAAAATATGTTTTACTTATCTTATATCTTTGGTATAGTGTGTGTATGTACGGTTGTGAAACGTATCTATGACCATTATCATTGTTTCTTATGGAAACTGACTCGTTACATTACACGATTTTCACATTACCCGTCACTTCTGAGAACCTATTTTCACGATATTCCAAGAAGCAGGTGTGTGTAAATATATATATATATATATATATATATATATATATATATATATATATATATATATATATATATATATATATATATATATATATATATATATATATATATATATATATATATATATATATATATATATATATATATAATATATATATATATATATATATTATATATATATATATATATATATATATATATATATATATATATATATATATAACTGTAGCAAATATGCTGGAGTTGATCAGAAAAGAAGCCCCCTCCTCTCTCTCTCGTCCCCAGAACATACCAACTATCAATATATGAACAAATCTACTTATGAACAGCCTTTCAGAACATAATTTGTTCAAAAGTTGGAGAGCATTAGGGGGTCCCCGCGTTACAACAGGGTTCCATTCTTGACAGCTTGCATAACCCAAAAATTTTTGTAAGTCGGAAAATACCTAAATTTGAACCTAGGTCCTCCACCACTGTCAAAAAAAATACTCTAATACATATAAAGCCAATCTAAGTTCTTAATCTAGGACATAAAAATAGTAAAACTACACTATACAGTATTGCTTACCTTTACTTTTGTAATCTAAGACAAAATATTAAAAGTACACTATATAGTATTGCTTACCTTTACTCGTGTGGTCTGCTTGCACACTAAAGGGTATTGCAAGGGAGGGAGAGACATACAGGCTCATAAGTCCTAATAATCTCTCCATCTCGATCATAAGGTAGCTACGCTGCTTAGTAATCACAGTGGACAACATAGGAGTAGAGCCTCACACATGTTCAAGGATGCCATCTTTATCCTTAATGATCGTTGCCACGGTCCAATAGGCTAATCCCAGTAAGCGGCCAATGTTGATTAAAGTTTCTCCCATTTCTGAGCGTTTTACTATTTCAAATTTAATTTCCAAGGTGATGGCTTTTCTTTTATTCGCAGAACTGTCATCAGAAATATCACCACTATGCTTGGGAGCCATAGCAAGGTAAATAATGAGCGAACTTGAGAAACAAACGAGAGAGCAGATAAGGACAATAATATCTGTAGGGCGAGAGTAAACTTAGCGGTGGTTTTTCTTCCTCTTCTAATGCCGCGTGACGACGTTTTCTTTCCTAGTGCTCAACAAAATATTTCACATAAAATCGTATTTACAGCGATGAGTTTGGTAATTTTGCAAATAAGTTCAATATAATCCTTCAGTATAACCAAATACATAAACAAATAAATAAATAAAGCCATTACTTTATATATACAAATACAGCTGTGCTGCTAGTTGCGTATTCGTCCACCACGCTAACAAACTGTTCAGCGTGCCAGGTAGGTCAAAAAATTTATTTATTAATCATTTATTAATTATATATTGGCCTCTGTCGTAACAGCGGAACACTGTAACTTGCAGTGTCGTAAATAAGGGACCCCCTGTATATGAAGGATAATTACTGTACTGTATTATATCTTATTTCATAAAATTTACCAGCGTTATTATTATTACCATGAGCCAAGCAACAGGTGCGGTTCAGAAAAGTCAAGACTGTAAACCAGTTGGTTCCAACAAGGGAAGCAATTTAGTGAGGAAAAGGAATAAAAAAATGATAGAGAAAAAATAACATAATATAAAGTGGTAGAACTCAGTATTCCATTATTGGCACACCTCCTTCTGCCTCTCAGCTGCTTTTTCAGCATGTTCTAGCGCTTGCAGATTGTAACGATCTTGCATACGGCGTCTCACATCATCCATGGCCCTTTCTCTTTCCAAAAATTTATCAGGATCTGAAAGACATACAATGAAAAAGAAAACAATATTGATAAGGCAATAAATATTACAAAAATCGAATAAAGCACATTCAAAACCCAAATATTATATTCAGCAAAGTATTTGGTAATTATTCAGAATAACCACCACCATCAATATAAATGCATATAGCAAAGATACCTGGCCAGGATGTTATTGCTGGACTTCCCTAAGCTGCCTGGACAAACAGCCCGAGTTCCTAATAAAGGCTATTGAATATCCTAGGTTTTTACACAGAGGTCTTAGGTAGTGCATGTTGTGCTGTTGGCATGTAGGGTTATATGCAGTGAAGTCTTCCATAATGTGTTTGACTATACAAAGTGATTTGCTACATCCTGGACAGGCATCATTGATGGAGTCATAACAGTTTATAAATGAACTTATAGACACAGCAGTAGGACATTTTGCTGATCTAAATTACTAGCAATTGTACAACGGACAACAGGTCAATATTGAAAAAGGCAACAGGACTAAAAAGCTTCTCAAGAACACACCTTTATGATACTCCGCTGCTTCTTTGTCGGCCTCTCGTCTCTTTAACCAGTCATAAATCTTTGGGTTAAATATACGCCAGAGTATAGCTAGAACTACCAAAACACCTACAGTGAACCAGCCATACGATACTAGGAAACTGATCACTGAAAGTACAGATATCACTTAGTGCCTGCCACTCTTCTAAGCTGATTTATATACAAGATCAAGAGATATCAGTCAAAATTAAGATCATGAGATATCAGTTAAAATAAGATCATGAGCTATCAGTCAAAATAGGATAATGAGATGTTAGTCAAAATACGATAATGAGATATCAGTCAAAAGACAATCATGCGATATCATTCCAAAAAATTACATCTCATTCCACGAGATACCATTTATTAAAAAAGTTAAATTTACCAAATATAGGGAGGAAGATTAGCTTTTAATACTGCATTCAAAGGAACATAAAATTACCTTAATTAGATAAACAGAACTCGAAACTAGAATAGAATAAAAATTCAATCAGGCTTCAATTATCCAATTTATGACAAGACAGCTTTTCTGAATAAATATATACAAATATTTTGTAAGCATATAACCTAAGTAAGATTTTTAAACATATAGATTAAAATACAGTAATAAGAAATGAATAAATGTGTACTGTAAAGGTTAAAACATTGCCTAAAAATATGACTTCAAGATTATATACTGTACTAAATGCATCTACTTCATTATGGTCCTTATCTACCGATTGTCTAGTGTTTTAACACTCCGACTTATGATCCACTGGTCAGAACCAAACCAGATCCAAAGTCGGGGTCCACAAGATATACCCTTCATGATCTCATGCACAGCCTGATATTACCCCAAAAGATCAACTGAACATACATAACTTCTCTGAAAATGTATATACATTTAGTAAAATAAAATGCTGTGTTAACATATAAGAAATTTTATAATCATATAGAGGACTTCTTGATAATACATACGTACATACATAGACAATGGCCACTATCCTCATTGTAAGAGGTGGCTGCGTCAAATCATACATTCACAGGACACTAATACACCGCAATCACAGCTCTTAGCTCCCTGGGATTAATACATACCAGTGTTGAAAACTGCAAAAATGGCCCATGGTGTTTTCTGCTCTAAATTATATGGATGAAGTGCATCCTCCTCTGCTAGGATTTCTTCTTCTTCTTCTTGCATAGCTTCTTGTCTAGCATTATCCGTCATATGTTCCATATCCCCCATCTTCCCTTCAGTCAAAATTGAAATGAAATATACAGATATAATTGTTGCCAAAAAGTTTTTCACATAGGTAATGATTTTAAGTGTCTTCACTCGTCAATTATGGTAAGAAAGGTAAAAATACCTCCTCCGTGTTCCACAGCACGTCATAATAGTCAACTAAATGGGGCAGAGAGAGGGACTGGGAATCCCCTCCTTTGTATTTTCGTTTAACAAAAACCCATGTGTTTTGCTCTGCATCAGCCACCCTTCCTATAAGGGGGAATATGATTTTTTATATAGAAAACAAGGCATATACTGGATACTAACGCACTGCTGAAGCCTTATTAAACTGGTTTATTTGGAGAACGGTAGTTAATTAAAAATATTTTATGAAGCAAGGAACTTATAATATTAAATAGAAAAAGATTTTAGAAGTCAAAATAAGACCTAATCTCATACATCTTCATATAAAATACCATTTTACATGTCACAAATAGTTCTCATTAGGGTGGACACAGACATGCTGGACTTGGGGGTTTAAGGCTAGAAGCTCTTCCTAACATCCAATGGTGGCCTTGAACTTGCGATAATTACTTCTCAACTCGAGAGCTTTACCACTGAGCTACCGCGGCCCTCTAGATACAATATACTCACTACAGTATCTTAGACAATTCCTTTTAAACACTATGGTGTTCCTAAATATAGAGTAGGTGCAAAGTTGCCAGGATATCTTTCATTATGTATATCGCTTATACTAGCTTCTGTTTCAAATGATTCTACTGCAAAAATCCAAAGGAGATTATGGATACATTGCACAACTTACATTATGGGGACCGCAGTAGCACAGTGATAAGAGCGCTCATCTCAGGAAGTAACAATAACCGTGTTCAAGACCAACACAGAGTGTAAGGAAGGGCATCCAGCGTTAATTCTGTCTAAGTCCATCCCCAGTCAAATGGGGACTAATAGTGGCACATAAACAGCAAAAGCAACAATAAACGATACAACATGTTTTGACTTTTATCAGAATTATCTAAGTTAAAACTACAGACTCATAGTTCTATTGAAATATGAAGTCAGAACAATATTTAATACCAATAAATCTATATGTTGCATACTCACTGCTCAGTAATACTCACTAGTAATGAAATCCAATTTACCCACTATCATATAATAAAGGCAGTTTAAAATACTGGATATTAAAACAGTTGAAGCCTGAATATACTTCATAACCTCAAGACTCCTCACATTCTGTAATCAATCTTGCCACTGGAATCTACCTTGGGCCTTGTCCCAATTCAGTCCTCCCCTCTCCATAAGTTTTGGATCTTGTAAAGAAGAGTAACCCCAGGGTGTTCTAGCGTTATTAAAATTTAAAGGTAGGTCACCTAACTTAACCTTAAAATTCATGAAGTAATTTAACTTTTACATGGGGTTCTGCAGATTACTCATTTTGACAAGATATCATGTTTCTCTAGCAATTTGTAACCCCGTAGCAAATCTAACGTTCTCTCACTTAACATTCTGTTCTGCAAACAAAACTGCTAACTAGACTTATTATACCAACCCTTTATTTCAGCTCAGTGGAAGACTGCATGAGTTGGGATGTGACTAAAGCAGGTTCAATCCCACTGTGGGGCATTAGCAAGGGCGTCCAGCCTTAATCCCCCAGGTCCAACATGTCCACTCCCATTCAAATGGGGTATGATTATGACACAAAACTGAAATGGCATCTTTTTGTTTTATAAATGCTCATTTTTTTATAAGTTAGGTTAGGTTAGGTTAAGGAGATTTCATTTAATTAAAAGAAATTAGCCTAATTGAACTTTATTTTTATAGAAAATCACTCATTTTTGTGTTAGGGTTGACTTTGGCGGGCGGCATTAGGTACCTGACTAAAATAACCTTACCTAACTAAAATTTGGGTGTTTGTACAGCAGTGCGGCACATTTCAGGAAGTGATGGTGATGCTGGTCTATCGGATGGGCTATGGAAGGGATGCATAAAACGAAACTTAACCATTATTTTATTTGGTTAGGCTTGGTTTGGGAACCAAAGTAGTTCAGGGGTAGAGCACACGAATCGGGAAATGATCACTGCAAGTTCAATCCCACAATAGAGACCTAGGAGGGGCATCATACCTTAATTCCCCAACTTCAACATGTCTGTGTCCTCCTCCATTCAATATGCCTTAACTGCGACACATAAAATGGTGCTACTAAGTTAGGTTTTATTAAGTTTGTTAGGGTAGGTTACTCATACTTAAGAAATGTGTTGATACACATAAATATCTTTTTCTTTTTTCTTTTTTTTTTTTTTTACAATTGCGCCCGTCTCCATTTGGAGGTGAAAATTATATTTGGAGGTGAAAATCATATTTTTCTTACGGCTATGGCCGTTTGAATGAATCAAATCTTGAAAACCGTCAGAAAATATATTCTAACCTAACCTAACAAACAAACAAAAAAGTAATTTACGAACGTTTGAGGTCATAATCATTAAAAAAAAAAAAAAAATCAGAACCCATTGAAAATAAATTTCGTAAAATATCAATTTTTGGTTCCTCCAAATTGAGGGTTTGGTATTATTTTGGTTATGGGGATTAACGGAATATGGCTTTTTTTATATATATAAATATCACCCCCTGTCAGGAGAAGACGCGTTTCCCTAGGTGAGGTTGGGTTTGGATAGGTTAGGACCCACCAAAAATGTATTTTATCAATACTTATGATCCCCTCTTCTAAAAATTTACCAATGGTTTTCTTTTCTTTTTTTATTACAAAAAAATATAATGAATCTATGAAAAACGGGAGTGGTATTAACTTGTCATTTTATAAGTAAATGTGTAAAAACAAAAATTATGCATTATAATTCTCATGCTTATTAATGGTTAGTCCTTACCTGTCTCTTCGTATGTACAATCTATACAAATATACACTAATTAACAATGCAATGTGACTCCCATGGCCAATGTTTTTCTGCCACATCAGGTTTAGATTTGTGTCGTCATGGCTCTCTAATACGTCCCGTTGTCCCAAAAGCGCTAAAGAATGCTATGATTTCCACCAGATTCGGCTATAAAACGCTAAATCTCTCTCTCTCTCTCTCTCTCTCTCTCTCTCTCTCTCTCTCTCTCTCTCTCTCTCTCTCTCTCTCTCTCTCTCTCTCTCTCTCTCTCTCTCTCTCTCTCTCTCTCTCTATATATATATATATATATATATATATATATATATATATATATATATATATATGATTGTGACACCAGGACGGACCAAAAAAAATTATAAAACAGCCCTCATCGGGCCTGGGCACGAAGAATACATAAAGTAAAGAGACACAGAGATGGAGAGTGTAATGTCTTGTCAGATGTGAAGGGATAATAAAAGATGTGTGATAAATATCCAAGAATATTCAGCATAGCTGTAGGCATAGAAAAAGAACCGTAACTGAAGGAAGACTTAACATCGAACTGTCCTGGACACACCTATTTAAATTCAAAAAACCTTCAGCTGTAGTATATATATATATATATATATATATATATATATATATATATATATATATATATATATATATATATATATATATATATATATATATATATATATATATATATATATATATATATATATATATATATATATATATATATTGGTTGATTGCAAGGGGTGGCCTAATCAAAGCACACATAACGCAAGTGTACTAAGATTAAATATAGTACATTCAAAGATCTAAAGAATAAAAAAGACAATAATGTTCAGAAACAACTCGTTTCTCAACTAGGGTTGAACCAACCTAACTTATGCATACCAAAACAAATCAAACCTTATTTTAGTTTAGTAAGATTATCTCCTACGTCTATCTTTATACAATAGCCATATTCCCCTTATAAGGGGGTGGCTGAGTCAAAGCAAAAGACTTAGACTTGGGAGTGGTAAAGTGACTATTTATCATACGTTAGGATGGTTCACACTGAAACACTTGTGGACTCAAGTTGGCCGGAAGGGGGGACAAGGGGCTTCCCATACTACATCCAAATTTTTGCTTGTAAAAACTGCCATTAAAGGAAAATACATTATATGTGATGCATAACTTAAGTAAATCCATGGTTTTTTCAAGACCAAGTGTAAAATGCTAAGCAAAGGGAATCAGTTTAACGCTAAGGAACTGCAAAACATCATCAACTGAAACTTTAGTGAACAAAGATTCTACGTCTAAACTAAGGAGCTTTACATTACTTAAAGGAATATTTGAGTTATTAAATTTTTTAATAAAATCTTCAGAATGTTTAAGATGAGATGAAGAAAATGATCCCAAAATTGGGGAAAGCAGATTTGCCAGCCACTTAGAAATCTTATATATGAAAGAACCTTTGCATGATATTATAGGGCGTAAAGGAATGCCCTATATTTACGCCCTATAATATCATGCATACAACACTAGTCAAGCTCATTAGGTGCTAATTAAAAGTTTCAGTTTTATCGTCTTTCTTAAATATTGCACTCACGTTGTAGCCATCCAATCTAAAGGCAGCTTTTCTTACACAAGTGATTTGTTATACTTGTCGGCCAGAACATCAGATAGTTCTTCCCTCAACTAGTAAAGAATCTTAGGGTGAATACAGTCAGGACCGGGTGATTTGTCTATTTTCGTGTTTTGGAGGCATCTCTTAACTTCTATTTTGGTGATCAGTAACTCTGCAATAGGTCTGGTGTAAGCAGACACCGGAGCCGATGTATTGTGCTCCTCAGGTTCCTAAGCAAATACTTGCTTAAATAATTCAGAAATCGTGAGTCTTTTCACTACGTTCTAGCAAAATCTTTCTTGTCATTCACCTCTGTTTGTAGATCTGCATTCCCACTGGTGGATTTTAAGTTACTTTTCACATAATGCCGAACTTCGGATTTCGTTTTGAATCTCAAGTAACCTTATATTCATATTCTTCCTGAGCTCTCCAGGTCAGCTTCCTCATTTTCTTACATTGTCTTGCGTAGGCTTTAGATTTATTTGGATCTTTAATCCA
Source organism: Halocaridina rubra (assembly GCA_037179515.1). Taxonomy (NCBI): domain Eukaryota; kingdom Metazoa; phylum Arthropoda; class Malacostraca; order Decapoda; family Atyidae; genus Halocaridina; species Halocaridina rubra. The sequence continues at coordinate 11,625 of JAXCGZ010019556.1, forward strand.
AGTACCCCTGCCAATGACAATGTTTTTTCCTTATAGCTTTTTGTGTTTGCTGAGCCACTGAAATGTTACCCTTTCTTGGTCCATATTCTTCGCAACACGTTTTAACTGTAACATCCTTATTTTCTACTTCTTGGAGCTTCTCCTTAAAGCAGTGGCTCTTAACCTTTTTCAGTATGTGCACCCCTTTCAAATCAATAGTCAGTTCTCGCATCCCCCCCCCCGATTGCTGAAATAAAAAATATGCTAAAAATACAAAGTTGATGTGATGTGTATTAATAACAAAACCACGTTTTATTTTTATTTAATCTTCGTTCATATAGCATAATTTTCTTTTCATGACAAAAATCCAGAGTACATATTAATAAAAATGAAATTACATTATTTTGCCTGCACTACACGGCAAACCTAGTGACTTCGTTGCAGCTATTTTTTTTTATTTTTTATGATGGCATCAAATCTTGGTGTCTTTGTACCGAGTGCTACTCGCATGTCATATTCAGAATTTAGCCGATTTCTGCTTTTTGTTTTGATGTGAAATAGACAAGAAAATCCTTGCTCACACAGGAAAGTAGTCGCAAAAGGTACTAGCACTTCGAGAGCTTTCTATGCTAGTACAGGGTATGCTTCCAGGTGAGAAGCCCAGAATTGCTCCAGCTGAGCATTGATGAACTCCATTTGGATTCCATGATTGTGTCTCAGGTCGATGAGATCTTCCTTGATGCCGCTGTCATCATCAACATCTTCCAAATTCTAACTGAAAGGGTTCAGGATCCAGTTGTCACAGGTTTGCAACTCTCCACACGAGAAATAACCCTCAAATGAATAACACAGCATCTGCATATGTTCAACAATTTTTGCAAGTCAAGTCTGTTGCAACTTTGCCACTTCATAGGAAATTAGGTTTAGAACTTTAGGTTTATCTTTATCTCAGAACACTGCTGAAGCAAAGTTTTTTTTTTCAGGAAAAATATAACGCGTATATAAAACTATATTTTGCTTTAATTATTCATAGGCATCCTCGCATCCCTGGTTAAGAATCACTGCCTTAAAGGATCTCCATTTATCCTCTGTTCCTATTAAGAACTGACATGCATCCTTCAGTCCTACGTTATCTCAAATATCATGTCCGCATAATTAGCCTCGTCATACAAAAATATTTTTCTAATTGTATCACTCTTTTCAATATAGGTGTTGTACGTAAATTCAAGTACATTGTGATCGCTCTTCCCGAGGGGGGGGATCATCGATCAGTTTGTCAACCATTCTTTCTTCATTTGTAAGAACTAGATCCAGTAGCCTTAGACAATCGCTCCCTCGTTCTCTGGTAGGTACATGGACATGCTGGTACATATAAGTATCTCGGTGATTCGATAAACATAAACTCATCACTCAATAACCTACCAGCTGTTGTCTAATTAGTCCAGTCAATTGTATGGTAATTAAAGACCCTGTCATCCGAATGTGGGATGTTTTATAATAAATTACTTCTTTTACAAGTTTCTGTAAATTACTCTTTTAAGTGGTTCACTACTCGGACTACGATATATGCATCCAATGAGAAACTCATAACCCTTTTCTAAAATCAATTTACTCATAATGATTCCTGGAAATTTGTACTGAACTTGACTTATTTAGCTCTCAAGCTAGTTTTGATATAAAACATTATCCCTCTGCCTTCATCATTATCAGTATTTGAGAGCATGTCATATCCGTTGAGTTTAAGTTCTATTTCTGTCACTTTGTACCTTAAGTTTATTGGTTAAACATCATTAATCATTATTAAGTCTAAAATAATCTCTGCTTTATTAACTCTTACCCTTAACACAGCCATTTTGTTTATCAATGTATCTGCCTTTGTATACCAACAAGAGATTTTTTCTTTTATTAAACATCCTATTTTTGTTCACAACATTCTGCATCTCAACCCATACAAACTTTCTGATTTCTTTCACTACCATGTTTCCCGGCGGGACTCTTGCTCTATATGAAAATTTGCCCGACTCATTATTATGCCTGACACCAGTCCTTTCATATTTTCCATCTGTGGACTGGTGAGATGGTGTTGCAAATATATGCCTTTATAATCCTCTTTAACCTTCAATCAAGATTTGTTGCATAGGTAATGATGAAGCAAGCACAAGTAGTGGTATGGGCCTTTCAGCTTTGTTTCCATCTTAGCCAACCTAATCACTTGCTTCAAGCTGTTTTGCTGTATTTCAATTTCCAAAGTTTCTTGAATTAATTTCTCGGTAAATCTCAGGTCATCTTCCTTACGCCTTGCTCCTTCTTTCTCAATACTTTCTGGGAAAATAGATTATGATGTGTCTTTGGGTTTCCTCATCATTGAGTTCTTCAAGTTTTTCTTCTTGTTTATCTCTAATGTCCTCCTTCAGTTTAATATAATTTACCTCCCTTCTTTTCTGAAGCTTCTCGAATTCGTCCTTCAAAATGACCTGTTGTATTGGTACAGCCGCCTTCCTAACAGAATCTAAATAACTGGTCCTGTTATCAAAACATGTGTTAAGCTTCTTATCAAACCCGATAGCATTTGCTTCTAGATTAACAAGCCTCATTTCTAGTTTGCTGCAGTCTGTCATATCAGTCTTGGCCTCAACGGTTCCAAACCTAACCTCTTAGGCCCTGTTATTGTTCTGCCCTTCATGTATATCTTCAATCAAGACATTAATTTTTTCCGCAATATCATCCTGCTTATTCTGAAGGATTTTACTTCCTCAAGTTTATCCATTCGTTTGTATAGTTTCACACAACATCTTCTGCAGAAACTGCAGTGCAATGTGATCTGATCTCCAACTGATAAATTATAGTCGTATATCTTATCTGGCAAGCCTTCGCAAGTTACATGGAACCATATTTTGCATACCTCGCATTGCATATACTGTATCTTCCTCTTTCACAACACCATCAAATTTACCGCAACCAGCTAATGTCTTTCGTTTTAATTTATACGAGTCTTATCTAAGGTGGTCAATTTCAGTGGAATTATTTGTCTAATTATAACAGTCTGGCACAAGGCTCTGTTGGCCAAACTCCCTGCCTATGGCTTTACCCCTTCTTCCTGTTCTCTGATTTCCAATTTTCTTACTGACCGCTAGCTGTAGTTGTTGATGGCGCGACATCTAGCCCTTTCTCTGTTACCAGTGGTGTTCCACAGGGCTCTATTCTTTCACCTACTCTGTTCCTTCTCTTCATCAATGATCTTTTACAATCCCCATCTTCCTCTCTTCTTCATGCCTTTGCTGATAATTCTACCCTTCACTTTTCCTCTGCTTTTTCTTCACAACCTTCATCTATTACTCGTAATCAGTCTCGCATCACTTTTTTCTACTCTCAACTCCAATTTTCAGTGAGTATCTGAGTGGGGCACTCAAAATTTTGTTAAATTCAATGCCTCCAAGACACAGTTTTTGGCTATCTCTTTATCTTCTCCTGATAACCCTATTGTCTTTGAAACTAACGAAATTTACCCTCTTAATTCTATCAACATATTAGGAATCCATATAGCCTCTAACTTGTCTTGGAGGAATCACATAATCCAAATTTCTAAATCTTCATCCAAAAAATTGGGGGCTTTGTTTCGTTTTCGTCATTACTTTTCCTCTTTACAGTTACTTAAAATTTATAAAGGTCTTATCCGTCCCTGCTTAGAATACTGCTCGCACATCTGGGGTGCTTCTTTTTATACTTATCTCCTTGATATGGTTGAATCTAAGGCAGTCAGACTCATTAATGATCCTTCTCTTACTTCTAATCTGGATTCTCTCTCTCTTCGCCGTAAGGTATCTTCCCTTTCTCTTTTCTATCGCTACTACTTCCATCGCTGCTCTGATGAGTTGGCGAGTTGCATCCCTCCTCCACTGCCGAGGCCACGTAACACTCGCCAAGCGGCCTCATCTCACAGGTACTGTGTGGAGATTTGTAGCTCGCGGATTGGTTGGTGCAGCGACTGCTTCTTCCCATCTACCTCCAGACTCTGGAACTCTCTTCCTCCTTCTGTCTTTCCAAATTCTTATGACCTTTCATCCTTCAAAAAGCAGATCTATCGTCATCTCAGGGCCTAATCTTCCATATCTCTGGGTCCTCTGTACTTTGACTGTTTTTTCTGTTTGTCATTTTTCTTTGTGTGACATTACCTCATCTCTGCCTTGTCCTTAACCTTTTTCCTTTCCTTCGTCTTGGTATTTTCTTGTGCCCGGGCCTTTATTGATGAGGGCAGTTTCTGCCTGTCCCAGTGTCACACTCATAAAAGAAAATAAATAAATAAATAAACAATGATAATAATAATAATAATAATAACAACAGCATATTTGACTTTTATAAAGAGAAACATTCCACAAAAATGAAGTACGCAATAAGAATTCTAAAAAAAGCATTTCTGTTTGAAGCAAATCATTTATTATCATTGTACAAGTGTTCATATATAAATATATATACATTAAACTGCATAAATATATATTATCACAAACATTACATATACACTCAAAATCAATTAAGAATTGCTCATCAAACACCAAAGACCAAATAATTGTCTAAATATGGTTTAATAGTTCCTCTGGATCTTATAAAGAAGAGTAACCAACAGAACCCTATACATAATCCTTTAATAGGTTAGGTTAGGAGGGGTTAGGTAAGGTTTGTATAGGTTAGGATGGGTTAGGTTTGATTAGTATTGGTTAGGTTAGCCTAGGAGACTTTCATTATAAATAACTCTAGAATGCCATGAGGTTACTCTTCTCTACATGATCCATTCATCTTTCATATTTCAGTGAAATTTTATCAATAAAACTAAATCATATTGGGATATACAAGCGACAAAATACAAACACCAATTATTGCATAATCTCTCCTAATGGAAATGTAAGACCATATTTCCTTTTAATATTCAAGTTAAAATATATTTCATATAATTAATTACACGTGTATCCAACTATTCCACAAACTTTGAAGTGGGAAGACTAGGAAATATATTAATGTGACATCTCAATACATATAACTAAATAAATTAATTAAGTAATTAACAAATAAAAAAATAATAATCACAAAAACGCTTTTCTCCTGATCTTATACCCACAAGTGAAAGCAAACTAGTAAAACCAAAGCATATTTCAAGAAAGTTCTCATATATTCAACTATCAAGACAAAGGGGAGCACCATAGTGTAGTGGTAGAATCTTGAGTAGGAGGGTGATGGACCCACGTCCGTGCCCACGGTTGAGTGCTAGAAAGGGCATTAAGCCTTAATTCCACCCCCAAATGGGAACTACTAGCAACACATAAAAAAAATTCAACTTCCATTGTATCTAGAATCTAGCATAGTAAATACTATAAAGAATGTCACTGTAATAAGATGTGTTATCAAAATTTTAACTGTATCCCTGGGAGTAATAATGGATTAGGAAAAGAGAAATATACCAAGATCATCCTTGAGAGGTCCTAAGCAACGGGTTGAACAATACCAGCTCTGGGATCGTTGGCTTTGCACACGACTTTATTCATCTGGCCACCATAATAAACCCATTTGTTGATCACTGAAATGATAAAACAGGATTACCCTCTCTCTGGACTTAGTATACTCTGCTTTGAAGATTTTTTTCAGTTATTTGAGGATTAGGATTAAAAAGTCATATCAAATATACAAAAATTAAGTGGATCTTCATAGCAAGAACAATAGATTTAACTATAATCATGGCATTCCTTACATATCATAAAATATACGATACTGTTCAGATAAATACAAAGTGCGGAAGGAGGATAGAGTTTATAAAAAATAAACTTCCCATTTCAAGCATAATAGTTCACATCAGTGAAACAAAACTGAAAGCTTACAGGAGCTGAGAGCTAAAATCTCTCATACAGTTAGAGTATCAGAGTATTTTGCCTGGCTCAGCCACTCCCCTTATGAGGGGAAAAATGGATTTTGTATATAAAAAGATGATTTAAGAAAACATGTCAGATCAATGATATATACAGAAACTGATGTTATATGCACAAGCAAATGCCATTTCATTACATGACTCAATACCTGTTAAAAAACATAACAATATGCTATACACTATACCAGGGATGTTGCAAGACACAACTCAGGAAATGGCAGTCCCACGATTGAACCCTCAACAGGTCGTTTGGAAGAGCATCAAGCCTTAATTTTCCCAGCTCAACATGTCTGCGTCCACCCCAATAATAGGGATTAAAAGCCACACACAAAACTAGCCAGTTACAAACATGCTATATACTATACTCAAAGGAAATAAAGAAAAACTATTTGAAGTAATCTACCAAGTGAATAAAAAACTACACTACCAAGAACCAAGATAAAAAGACAATTCGACGCCCATTATCACTAAAAAGCCTAAGACGGATTATCAAAGCTGCAGTTATTCAAAAGCACTGGAAGAAGTCACACACCATATCAAAAAGATATAAAATACAGAAATCCCAACTAATTAATGATCAAAGTGATAAGTTCAACTATTAAATATTAATATATATATTAATATTTGGTTGGGACATCTGGAGAGAATGGATGAAAATTAAATTACTATGAGAAGGATTCAGACTCTAGGTGGAAGGAGAACTAAAAGCAAACCTCGTATAACATTGGTGAGATGAGTTGGAAGAGATCTTGGACAAGTAAGAATTTCCAATAATTGAAGAAATAAGAAGTGGAATAATATTCAAAGATAGAAAATGGAAAAGACAAATGATCCCACTGACAGGATGGAAAGCCTACCTTGGAGTGAAGGTAATAAGCAAATAAGTAAGATAAATATCAGATGATACATATAGAGACTAACCCCATTTATCTCCAAGAAGAACAGGACAAGAAGCATGTTCCACGCGATCATCTCTATAGCCGGAGCGATCAAGGTTGTACCACAACGCAGCTCTACCTCGTCTAGGTTGCACGCCAACGCCAATCCATGGGAAGACTGTTAACCCACCTGATGGATACAGAAGTTGATACAATACATACAAGAAAAAACATCACATGAAATGACATTTTCACAACCATAAAATATTAAATCATTTAAGACAGACTTCAGTCGCATGGCCCATAAAGGCTAAAGGTCTCCAGTGAAAGGCAAAGACAAGAGACAGTGATAGCACAAAACCTGACTATATACCTACCAAATAGTTTGGGCACAAGTCCATTCTCCAATCTCGTGGACCCAGTGATATCCAGGCAATGGCTTAATAATCTGGTAGACTTATAGGAAATCAATAACCCCCAATTAACTGTCCAATTTAATCAGTAATGATATGAAAGGCCAAATACATATAAATAAAAATAAATGTAGACTTTACATGTGGGAAGACTGCAAACTCAATGATATACACAGAAACTAATGTTATATGCACAATAAAACGCCATTTCATTACATGACTCTTTACCTGTTATAAAACATTAAAACATTTAAATGACATAGTTCAGTCATATGACACAACCCAAAAAATGAAGGCCCATATTTAAACGAAATTTAAATATATCTAGTATAAGACTTGAATATCAACATTCAAGTCTTATACTAGGAATATATAAACTTCTAAATAAACATCTAAATACAAAACCCATAATCTCCTTTATGGGGGGCTCACACAAAGCAAAAACCTACTCCTTGTGGGAGGAATACAAATGAGGGAATTCCAAGTCCCCTCGCTCCGTCCCGCTTAGTTGATATTTACGACACAGGAAACAAGAGGAAGTATTCTAGCCCTTCCTCCTTAACTGTTATGAAGAAATGTATCAGCCGGTAAGTGCTCAGCATATGAAAGAGTGGGAAAATAGGCCTACCTTGTGCAACATCCGTCAGATATATAAGAAAAGTTGCTACACGATTGAAGGTGGAACGAATGTTGCCAATGGCATCATGGTGCACTGTGTAATGACCTCCAACACCATAATTCACAACCTGAAAAACAAATATAAAAAGGAGTTAAACTTAACAGCTATCACAAAGAAGAAAAATGTAAATAAGTTTAGGCTACAAGACTACTCTTCTTCTCCTGGCTTCTCCCATTAGGGACGCCAGAGAAGATCAACTGTGTTTATATCGATTAAGGCGCATGAGTATTAGTGAAAATCTTTCTTTGTAACAGAATGCACACTTAAAGAAACTAAAAAACGTCCACACTATCTGTAAGTACATACCCCTGAATAGCAAATTCTCTTCACACAATGCCACTGAATTGTGCAGGAGGCTCTCCAAGAAAGCTTGCATACTTACCAGCTAGGACTCCAGCAACTTGGGCAGTGACATACCTGCACTTGAGTGTGCAGTGGTCATTAGGAAGGGAATTAAGCCTTAATTCCCCTGTGTAAACCTCACTTCGTCCATTCCAAATGGAATGGGAATTAATAGTAACATATAAAACAGCAAACAACAACTGACCTGATAGGACTCGGCACCTTCATTCTGTTTGGCATTCAGACCAGCCAGAGCCTCTATTCGGCCAGTGAGAATGGGCATGTGAACACTATTGTGCTCCCATAACCAGGCACTGAAAAAAAATCACATAGGAAATTATTCTTCTTAATATTTAAATATTATTTGCATATATTTATATCTACTTGCTTCTGTATTTATCTATCAATTTTCAACTCATAAAAACTTCAAGCACTACAGTACTATGGCCCAGGGAATTTATTACACATTTATAATGTGTCCTCTAGGGATGAATCTATACCAAGCAGGTTATGAAGCTATGCAATGCAGAATATTCTTTATAAAACTCTCTCTCTCTCTCTCTCTCTCTCTCTCTCTCTCTCTCTATATATATATATATATATATATATATATATATATATATATATATATATATATATATATATATATATATATATATATATATATATATACACACACACACAAGGGAGTCCCTGTTTAAAATCATTCTGAGTCAAGTCGTTTCGAGGTTACAGAAGAGAACAGTGAATAATCATTAAATTATTAATAAATAAATTTTTTGAAATACCAGTCAACCAGATGCAAACCAACCATAGTAGTAAAGGTAAAGAATACTGCATAGTGTATTGTAACTACTTTTATGTATTAGATTAAGAACTTAGATTCTTATTCTCCGACATGGAGTATTTATTTTTAGCACTGGTGGGGGACCTAGGTTTGAATTATAGCTTTGTTCCGACTTAAGTCAGCCCCCAGGAACGGAACCCTGATGTAAAGTGGGGACCCCCTGTATATATATATATATATATATATATATATATATATATATATATATATATATATATATATATATATATATATATATATATATATATATATATATATATATATATATATATATATATATATATATATATATATATATATATATATATATATATATATATATACAGTGATTCCCCCATTATCACGGTAGTTCGGTTCCAGGACCCGGCGCGAGACAGGAAAACCGCGAAGTAGGATCAGCCTATATGTACATAGATATTTTAATTTATTTTTACGTTTACACTGTATAAACCCTCCCTGTACTGTTAACAAACCACCCTTTACTTCATAAATAACAGCATGCAACGTAAATTTATATGAAAGTGATAGATAAAATTACGGTGAATGAAGTGGTAATTACATGACATACTCATGTACATAGGTATTTACAATAATAATTTGCCAAAAAAAAACGCGATACAGTGAAAACGCGAACCAAGAAACGCGATACAGCGGGGGATCACTGTATATATATATATATATATATATATATATATATATATATATATATATATATATATATATATATATATATATATATATATATATATATATATATATATATATATATATATATAGTAATCCCTCGCTATATCGCGGTTCACCTTCCACGGATTCAGTGCACTGCGGGTTTTTATGGCAAGCATAAGTATTTTATATCGCAGATTTTCTGGGTATATCGCGGGAATCCACGATATGTGGTAATATTATAAATTTCCAGTATTTTCATTATTTTATTGATAAAAAAAAGCATTTCCTAGCCTAAGAATAACAGAACAGTAAAAAATAGTAAAAAACATAAAATTAAACATGTAACTCACAGTATTGCACCATATAAAATATGATACCGGTATGGTATGTGCTGCGTAGATATCTGCGTACCTACTTGAGATAGTACACAGGATGATATTGGCTGATGGGTGGGAGACGACTAATCACAGAATTGTGTTCTGTATCCTGGGGTCTGATTGGATTTTTGATTGTAGCTTGATTCTTCCAGCATCTTCCCTTGTCTCGCCTCACCCATTCAGTTATTACGTGTACGCCTTTCGTCATCATCACCCTCATAGTCATCATTACTGTACCCCTCTCTGCTCTCACATGTTAGTCTCGTAAAGCTACTGTATTATCATTATTGTTATTATAAATATAATGTGCAATTATTATAGGTATTACTTTTGTACAGTACGTAAAGGTTATTCACGGTAAACTTACCTATCATGCTCATATAGTTTTACGCTTGTGCACTGTTATTTATGGTAAATTTACCTGTCACACCCATATAAGTTTACGCTTGTGCGCTGTTATTGATAAAGTAAAGGGTGAGTTGTTAACAGTGCAGGGAGGGTTTATAAAGGTAAAAATAAATGTAAAATAATAAATATGGTGCTGCTACTTCATGGATTTTCACCTATCGCGGGTGGTCCCATAACCTAACACCCAAGATAAACGAGGGGTTAGTGTATATATATATATATATATATATATATATATATATATATATATATATATATATATATATATATATATATATATATATATATATATATATATATATATATAGGGGTCCTCGTTTAATGTCAGGGTTCTGTCCCTGACAGCCGACTTGAAGCAGTTTTTGATGTAAGTCTGAATCCACCTAAATTCGAACCAAGGTCCCCCCAACCTATGTTAAACATAAATCATTTAAAACATTGGAAAAAAAATATATATTTGTAATCTATGATAAAAAAATACTAAAACTAATCTTAACAATATTGCTTACCCTTTAATTAACATTAATCTATAAAAGTAAAGTTCTCATTGTAATATACAGGTACTGTATGATAAAACTACACTTATAAATATAAAAATATCTGTACTGTATTACACTACAATAATACTGTATAGTACAAAACTGTAGGTACTGTATTGTTTTACTCATGTCGTTTTATTGCATAGGGAGGGAGAGACTGGCTTATTACGAGGAAGCTGGAGAGGCAGCTGCTGAGGAGACTGGGGCAGGAGAGTCTGGAGATGCAAGAGATCATACAGTCTTATTCTTCTTCTTCGTCTACATCTTTTCCCACTTTTATGTGGGGTCGATGTTTCTGGCCAGTGTTCTCCATATGTTCCTGTCGCATACCTCATCACCCAACAAACCTTTAGACCTCAGGTCGGCATTGATGCAATCCATCCCCCTATGCTTTGGTCTCCCCCTCCCTCTCCTACCCTGCATATCCATTTCCATCACCCTCCTCCCAACATACTATTCATCCCTCCTAATGACATAACCATACCATCTTAGTCTACTTTCTTGCATCTTATCTGATATTTCTCTAACTTTTTAGGTACCTCTAATTACCTCGTCTCTGGTCTTATCTCTTCTTGTCACCCCACACATCCATCTCAACATCCTCATCTCTGCTACATCCAGTTTTTTCTCTTGTATCTTCTTTATTGCCCATGTCTCTGCTCCATACATCATCGCAGGTCTCACAACTGTCTTATGCACTTTACCCCTCAACTTAATCCCTATTCTCCAGTCGCACAGCACCCCAGACACTTTTTTCCAGTTCTTCCATCCCGCTTGTATTCTGTGGGTTATTTCTGACTGTAGGCCACCATCCTCTGCTACTGATGATCCCAAATACTTGAACTACAGAAAAAAATACTGTACTATAAGTTCTCATTTTAAGATACTGTATGATAAAACTACACCTATAAACATAAAAATTTTATATAAAACTGTAAGTACTTTATAACTTACTTTTACTCATGTGGTTTCATGATCATGCCACAGTTGTACGGGTTAATCCGAGATTGTGGCCAATATTTAAAGATGATTCTCCCTTTTCAGCACAGCTTACCATTTCAATTTTAATTCCCATGGTGATGGCTTTTCTTTTCTTAGTGGTACTGCCATTATAAATATCACTAACACGCTTGGCAGACATAGTAAAGTCAGTAACGAGCGAACACAACAAGAGAGCAGATGAAAGCACTAGACACAATATGGCGCTGGGTAAGAAACTGAGCAGAGGTTCTTCTCCCTCTTCTAATGCCGCATGATGCCTGATTCTTACACTACACTCAACAAACTATTTTGAAAAAATTGTAGTTACTGCTGTGTTTGGTATTTTTTTTTAAATTCAATATATTTCTTCAATATAACCAAATATATAAACATATAAATAAAGAAAGCCATTAACTTGATAATTACAAAAATAGTACAACTGTGTTTGCTAGCTTTGCTTTCACGTGTATTTTGAATGAAATCATATTTACAGCTATGCGTTTGGTATATTTTTTAAATTATATGTAATTCTTCAATATAACCAAATACTGTATATAAAAAATAAATAAATAAAACAATTAACTGATAAATACAAATATAGTACAGCTGTATTTACTAGCATTGCTTTAGTGTGTATTTCAAATAAAATCGTATTTACAGAAATGTGTTTAGTATTTTTTTAAACTGAATATAATTCTGCAATATAACCAAATACTGTATATTAAAAAATATATAAATAAAGCAATTAACTTGATAAATACGCATGTAGTACAGCTGCGTTAGCTAACTTGTATTCGTATTTCGAATAAAATTGTATTTAGAGCTGTTTTTGTCTTTTTTTTTCAAATTCAATATAATTCTGTAATATAACCAAATATATACACAAATAAATAAATAAAGCCATTAACTTGATAAATATGAATACAGCTGTCTTTGCTAGCTTTGTATTCGTGTGTATTTTGAATAAAATCCTATTTACAGCCATGTGTTTGGTATTTTTTTTAAATTCAATATAATTCTTCAATATAACCAAGTGCTATACATAAAAAAATAAAGAAAGAATGCCATTAACTTGATTTGCTAGCTTTGTATTAGTGTGCATTTCAAATAAAATCGTATTTAGACTACGTGTTTTTTTTTTAATTTGATATAATCCTTCCATAATGTATAAACATATATATAAACAAATAAATAATTAAAGCCATTAACTTGATAATTATGAATACAGCTATGTATGCTAGCTTTGTATTTGTGTGTATTTCGAATAAAATTATATTTACAGCAATTTTTTTTAAATTCAATATAATCATTCAACATAACTAAATATATAAGCAAAAAAATAAATAAAGCCATTAACTTGATAAATATGAATACAGCAGTGATGCTAGCTGTGTATTCCTCAACCCTCTCACAAACTATTTTGGCACGCAGTTTGAATTTACCGCACCAGCCAGGTAGGTCGAAAAATGAATTTATTAATAATTTATTAATTATTTTTTGGCCTTTTTTCGCAGCGGTGAAACGACATTATACGAAAACCTTCTGTATATATATATATATATATATATATATATATATATATATATATATATATATATATATATATATATATATATATATATATATATATATATATATATATATATATATATACAGTCGCGACCCCAACCCAAGAACGCCTGTTCCCAAGAACAAAACTTGACCCGAAGTCACGAACAAAAACCAACCCACGAACACAAATGTGTCAGACATGCGACCATGTTTCCTGCTCACCAGCTCTCAGTTCTGCATTGGTGCCCGCGCTGTGTAGTTCATTCGTGATCTGTTCGTAGTTCTTGCTTTATTTTCCACTATTTTACCTTTTAGATAGCCCTTATTATGACTCCTAAGAAAGTTAAAAGCGTAAATGACAGTGGCGTCAAACACCCTAGACGCATAACAGTTGAAATGAAGAAAGAAATCATTTCTAAGCATGAAATTGGCGTTCTTGTGTCTGATCTCGCCATGCAGTACAACATGGCAAAATCGACTATCTGTACTATTTTAAAGAGCAAAGAGATCTATAAGGCGGCTGACGTGGCTAAGGGAGTAAATATATTAACGAAGAAAAGGTCACAGTTAATTCAAGAGAAGTTATTGTTGCTGTGGATAAATGAAAAACAGGTGGTTGGAGATATTATTAGCGAGGCCATAATATGCGATAAGGCTTTGCAAATCCACCAAGATTAAGTATCAAACTCTCCGAGTTCTAGTGGCACTAAAGTTAAGGACTTCAAAGCCAGCAGAAGCTGGTTTGAACGCTTTCGTCGATGAACTGGGATTCATAGCGTTATTAGACATGGAGAGGTGGCTAGTTCTGACCAAAAGGCAGCAGATTCTTACGTGAAGGAATTATCTATTTTTATCGAGAGTGAAGGTTATATCCCGCAACAAGTTTGTAACTTTGATGAAATGCGACTCTTTTGGAAGAAAATGCCCAAACGAACCTATATAACCCAGGAGGAGAAGTCACTGCCTGGCCACAAACCAATGAAAGACATGCTTACACTTTTATTGTGTGCTCATACTAGTGGGGAGTGTAAAATCAAGCCTCTTTTAGTTTACCACTCTGAAAATTTGCGTGTTTTTAAGCGCAATATCGTGTTGAAGACTAGTCTTACGGTAATGTGGAGGTCAAATCCAAAGGCTTGGGTCACGAGGATTTTATTCCTAGAGTGGTTGACTGAAGTGTTTGCGCCAGCAGTGAAAACAGATCTTGAGGAAAATGATTTGCCTCTTAAGTGTCTCCTCATAATGGATAATGCTCCTTCCCATCCTCCAGGTGTGGAAGATCTCGCTATACATTACGACTTCATAAAAGTCAAATTTCTGCCTCCCAACACCACTCCTATCCTCCAGCCAATGGAAAGCAAGTAATTTCCAATTTTAAGAAGTTGTATACGAAGGGTCTTTTTGCCAGGAGTTTCCAGGTCACAAATGAATCGGATCTGATGCATCGTGATTTCTGGAAAGACCACTTTAATATCCTCCACTGCATTGGCCTCAATGACAAAGCATGGAAGGAGGTCTCATATTGCACACTGAACTCCTCCTGGAGGAAACTTTGGCCAGATTGTGTGACTGACAGAGTCTTTGAAGGCTTCAAGCAGGAGTTAGCTGTTCAAATTGTGAGTAAAATTGTGGCCACGGGCAAAAGTTTGAACTTAGAGGTCAATGAGGAGGATGTGGAGGACCACAAAGAAGAACTTGCCACGGATGAATTAACTGAGTTGCAACGTGACCAGGTGAAGATTCTCCAAGAGGAGCCATCACTGGAGGAGGGGGATGAGAGGGTAAAGGTGTCCAGTGAAGAATTTAAATAAATTTTTAGTAAGTGGCGGGCACAACATCAAAGAATAGCCCCGACGTATTCCCTGCGTGTCGTAGGAGGCGACTATAAGTGGACGGGGCGAGAGAACTGGGAATCCCCTCCTTGTATTAACCTCACGCGAGACGTCTAAGAAGAAGGGGAGTAGAGGGGAGAATAACTTCTTCCGAAACTCTAGTTTTGGGGTGTCTAAATGTGCATGGTTGTAGTACGATAGAGAGCAAAAGATGTGAGATTGGATATATGTTTGGTAGGAGGAGGTTGGATGTATTGGCATTGTGTGAGACAAAGATGAAAGGAAAAGGAGAAGAAGCATTTGGTGATGTGAAAAGTAGGGTGTCTGGGGTTGAAAGGGGGAGAGCGAGAGAAGGTGTGGCATTATTGCTGAGTGAATGGATGGTAAACAAGGTAGTGGAATGGAAAGAAGTGTCATCTAGGCTGATGAGGGGGAGGGCTAGGATAGGTAGGAAAAGTTGGGCTTTTGTTAGTGCAGGGGACAGGAATTTAGTAGGTCATATGAGGAGAATAATTGTAAAGAAGTGAAGAGAGTAAGGAAGGGTGGATCAAGGATGGAAGAGACACTGAAAGATGTGAATGGACAGATGTTAAGAGGGAACGATGCAAGGAAAAGATGGGCAGAATATTTTGAGTGCTTGTTGAATGTTGAGGAAAATAGAGAAGCAGCTATAGTGGCAGTGGGGGATGTTCACTGCCAGTAATGGGAGATGAAAATGAGAGATTACAAGAGGAGTTGAAAAGGGCATTGTATGAAGAGAAAGCAGGTAAAGCACCTGGAATGGATGGTGTGAGAGAGATGTTGAAAGAAGGGGGTGTGACTGCATTGGAATGGTTAGCGAGAGTGTTTAATATATGCTTTATGTTGTTAATGGTGCCAGTAGAAAGGGTAATTGCTTGTATAGTGCCCCTATACAAAGGTAAGGGAGATGTGTATGAAGCCAGTAATTTTAGGGGTATAAGTTTGTTGAGTGTGGTAGGAAAAGTGTTTGGTAGGATACTGATTAATAGGATTAGGGATAAGACAGAAAATGTGATCGCGGAAGTGCAGAGTGGTTTTAAGAGAGGTAAAGGTTGTATAGATCAGAATTTTATAGTTAGGCAGTTATGTGAGTAATATTTAGGAAAGGGTAAGGATGTGAATTTTGCATTTTTGGATCTGGAGAAAGCGTATGATGGAGTTGATAGAGAGGCAATGTGGAATGTTTTGAGGTTATATGGAATTGATAGTAAACTGGTGCATGCAGTGAAGAGTTTGTATGAGGGCACTAGAGCATGTGTTAGGAAAGGGAATGAAGTGAGTGAGTGGTTTCCAGTAAGTGTGGGACTGAGACAGGGATGTGTGATGTCACCATGGCTGTTCAATTTGCACATTGATGGAGTTGTAAGGGAGGTGAATAAGCGAGTGCATGGTCGAGGTTTGAGAATGGTAGATGGGGATGATAACTAGTGGGAGCTGAATCAGTTGCTGTTTGCAGATGATACTGTGGTGGTGACAGATTCAGAGGAGAAGCTGTGTCAGTTAGTGTCAGAATCTAGAATGGTGTGTGAGAGAAGGAAGTTGCGAGTGAATGTGGGAAAGAGTAAGGTTATAAGGTATACAAGAAATGAGGATGGTGTTGGATTGAATGTTATGTTGAATGGAGAAACACTTGGGGAAGTTGATCAGTTTAAGTATTTAGGCTCGGTTATAGCTGCAATTGGTGGAGTGGAAGCAGATGTGTGTCACAGAGTGAATGAAGGATGTAAATTGTTGGGTGCGTTGAAAGGAGTGATGAAGAATAGAGGGTTGGAAATGAATGTTAAGAAACTTTTGTATGAGAAAGTGGTTGTGCCAACTGTGATGCATGGATCAGTTATGGGGTATGAAAGTAAGTAAGAGACGGAAACCAAATGTGTTTGAGATGAAATGCCTGAGGAGTATGATTCGTGTATCTCGGTTGGATAGGGTTAGGAATGAAGTGGTGAGAGCAAGAACAGGTTTGAGGAGAAAACTGGTAGCCAGAGCCAGAGTAGATATGAATGTTCTGAGATGGTTTGGCCATGTGGAAAGGATGGATGATGAAAGACTGCTGAAAAAGGTGATGAATGCGAGAGTTGATGGGTTAAATGCTAGAGGGAGGCCTAGGTCTGGGTGGATGGATGGAGTAAGGAGAGCCCTGAATGATAGGAGAATGGATATGAGGGAAGCAAGTGAGCATGCTAGGAATAGGAATGAGTGGCGAGCGATTGTGACGCAGCTCTGATGGGCATCAGCTGTTACCACGGGGCTGCATCTTACAGAGGTAGCCCTGTGGTGGGGGCAGTAGGGGAGTTGGCATTTATGAAGTGACACAGGTTGTGGAAGAGCCGGGAGGATGAGCTGTGACACTCCAGCAGTGCCATCTGAACGGTCGCTAGCTCCCTCGTCATTGCCCATAGAGCAAAGTAATCCCCCTATTGTTTCTTTTATTATGTCGGCTACCCCCAAATTGGGAGAGATAGCCAAGGTAGACAGATAGATTGATAGGAATGATGTGCAGGCTTTTATTGAGAATCATCACCCAGAAAAGACTGTGGGCAATAGAGCAGTGAACATGGTAAATATCAATGCAATGAATATTTCTAGAAAAATTTACCAATAAGATAGAGACAAAATTTCTCTGGATCGTTTCCTTGTGCCAGTAGGCTGGGAATCATCAACCAAAAGAGAAAAGAGAGAGAAAACACCAGAAATACAGTCTGTATTGGAAGAGTTCCCTAACGTTTTTATGGAAGGGAACTTTCCTTCCAAAAATGAGTCCCCCTCCACGTATGCCAGCAACAATCATCCACAAAGGTAAATACAGTACTGTATTTCTATGATTAATGTAATTTTCCTTTTACAGAGTATACTGCATATAATGTGTACTATATTGCATGTATTTACTGACTCGAAAAATTTTGAAATGAATGGGAAAAATATATCCAACCCCTGAACAAACCATCCCATGAACAGGTTATGGGAACTGATTAAATTCGTGGGTTAGAGTCACCACTGTATATATATACGGTATATTTTTCTGTTGCTGTTTTATGTGTCACTTTTAATCCCCATTCAAATGGCAGCTGGACACAGACAGGTTGGAGGTGGGATACCCTTCCTATTGGCCTACAGTGGGCTCGAACACGAGTTTGTCACTTCTCAATTCGAGCATTTTATTCACTGTGCTACTGCAGTCCCCATACAGAAGCTCTCGCTACGGCATAGTATATTCAGATAACAAAGCATTAAGTCAATGATTAAGTAATGATGAGTAACCCCAGAATTTCAATAACCCCATTTGTTAGAATAGGCAAGGTCTGGTTACATTTGTTTTTTTTTATGTGACATTGGATGGGAAAAGAAAATTTGCCTCATCATGCCTGACATCGAGAAAACGTAAAGCAAAGAGAAGCAGATAGGGGAAATTGTGACTTGCAATATAAGAAGGGATGGTAAGAAATGTTAACGAACAGGTCAGAATATTCGGTGTATATCGTATATTCTGTTCCAGGCATAGGAACAGGACTGTAACTGAAAGAAGACTTGATATCAAGATGTCCTGGCAGTCCATATACAAGTCCACAGGGCCTTCAGTTAGGTTAGGTTAGGTTAGGTTAAGTGACTTGCTTAGTAAACAAGACCTTCAGTTAGGTTTGGTTAGGTTATGCTTAGTTAGGTTAAGTTAGGTTAAGTGACTAGCTTAGTAAATATATATGACCCTTACGTTGAACTTGTCCTCTGGTATGTAACTTCTTGTTGTCCATTAAATCTGAAAGTACTTGACTTCTCCAAAAATCCAGCAGATATATTTTGGATGTCACGTGCTTCTGACGAGGTCAAAACACCTTCAAATGTCACCACATAAGGAGACAGAGAGTGTACTTCCATCCGTAAAGGACCAATCAAGTATAAAGGAGAACTGTTGCTCACATATCGACAATACAACTTGGCCGTCATGTTCAAAGGCTGCAAAGCATGTGAGAGTTAAATTAATTCTTGATATAATGTTATTGTTTTTATTTGCTACTTTATATCACAATTAATCTTCGTTCATGTGGAGGGATAAAGAGAGAGACACATGAAACAGCAAGAGAACAACAAGTTTACCTCTGTTACTTAAATTACATTAATACTGTGTGCTATAACACACCTCTTTCTCTTTCTCTCGTTATATCTAATTGATTTCAGTTTCTAATCAACTTGTCCATGAGAAAACTTATATCACTTTTTTAACTGACTCACCCTTAGTTCTTCTCCTCGACAGAGACGATGGTACAGAATCTGCCCTTCGGTGTGAGTACCAAGAACCCCAGAAATGGTTTTCTGTGACTTTTTATGATATTTCTTTTTTCTTGCTAATGTTTTATCCAGAGGCTTAGGATGGGTACTGTGGTTTCTGGATCGCGCACCTTTACGTTCTAAGACTTGATCATGCTACAAAATACAGATAAATTGGACACATATGTTCAAATACTGTACTTTAAATAGAAAATATAAATAAAAGTGAAATAAAGTTACATTTACTATGATATCACTGAGTATAATATACTGCATGAATTAGATGCAATGAAGCAGACAAGTACGGCATCTTATGTTTATAGTAAAGTATATGGTTTTAATCTCTCTCTTCCTATATACAAGGACAGGTTCACAGAGGGCACGTGTAATTCAAATTTCACATAATTTAAATTGTATATTATCATAAGGAGTAATGTTACTAGGCATGATTACGTTCTACAATCGTTCATAAACACACGCTACCAAAGAAATAGGCTAGTTAAACACATTTTACAAGTACATAAGCAAGCTGAAACACGTATGTGAGTAAGCTAAAAATATACACATATTAAAGATATAGATAAACAAAAAATAAACAAATTAACTCAGTCTATATATGGTGGACAATAGGCATACTGTGACAGGTGTGTAATGGTGGTGAGAAGATAACTTAAGCAGTAGGAGAGGGAGGAGCAGGGAAGGCGGGAGAGGGAGAGCTGACCCGTGGTTGTGGTTGGGAATGTGGATACGAGGTGCTTGAACAAACACACCTCACCAGGCGTACTTAAAGATAACCACACGCACCTACGTTTTTTCACGCACTATTATTGCAATTTGAATTTCTGTATTATTTTTTATGACACGTGTAATTCAAATTTTGCGTATTATAAACACGTGTAAATAAAGATGAGTATATATATATATATATATATATATATATATATATATATATATATATATATATATATATATATATATATATATATATATATATATATATATATATATATATATATATATATATATATATATATATATATATATATATATATATATATATATATATATATATATATATATATATATATATATATATATATATATATATATATATATATATATATATATATATATATATATATATATATATATATATATATATATATATATATATATATATATATATATA
>JAXCGZ010019556.1:35000-47042 GCA_037179515.1 Halocaridina rubra
TAACTGGAAAACTACCCTCTTTCTCTTACACCTAAATTGTTCTGGTGAAGAGAATATTAATGAGCCATTTTGAGGTGAGACAAAGAAAAGGTAGAAGGTAAGGACACGGCAGAAATAGGGGAGTGAGACATAATAGGAAAAGGATAGGCTGATAGAAATGTTGAAGTACTGAGGACCGAGATATAAGGAAGGATTAGACCCTGAGATAATGATAGATCTGCTTTTTGAAGGAAGACAGGTTATAAGAATTAGGAAAGACAGAAGGAGGAAGAGAGCTTCAGAGTCTGGAGGTGGATGGGAAGAAGCAGTCGCTGCACCGATCAATTCACGAGCTACAAATCTCCACACAATACATGTTACGCGGCCTTGGCAGTATGGGAGGATGAAACTACCCAACGCATCACAGCAGCGATGAAAGTAGTAGTGATAATAAAGAGAGAGGGATGATAACTTTTGGAGAGGAAATAGAGAATCCAAATTAAGAGTAAGAGAAAGGTCACTGATGAGTCTGACTGCCTTAGATTCAACCAATCAAGGACACAAGTACAAGAAGAAGCACCTCAGATCTGCGAGCAGTATTCTAATCTGGGATAGATAAGACCTTTATATATTTTTAGCAACTGTAGAGAGGAAATGTAATAATGAAAACAAAACCCAACTTTTTTGGATGCAGACTTAGAAATTTGCATTGTGATTATTCCCTTACAAGCTAGAGGCTATCTGGATTCCTAATATGTTAACAGAATTAAGAGGGTAAATTTCATTAGCTTTGAAGACAATAGGGCTATCAGGAGGAGATGCATTAAATTTAACAACATTTTGGGTGCCACTTAGAAACCCTTTGCAAATCGGAGTTGAGTGATATGAGACTGATTAGCAGATGAAGATTGTGAAGAAAAGGCAGAGGAAAAATGAAGGGTAGAACCGTTGGCAAAGGCATAGAGAAGAGAGGAGGATGGGGACTGAAAAAGATCGTTGATGAAGAGAAGGAAAAAAGTAGGTGAAAGAACAGAGCCCTGTGGAACACCACTGGTAAAAGAGAGTGAGCTAAATGTTGCGCTGTCAATCACAGATTTAAAACGGAGAAAACGAAAACTGGAAATCAGAGAACTGAGAGAAGGGGTACATCCACAAGCAAGGAGCTTGGCCAACAGAGAATGACCATGCATGGGTAATATTGGACAGAAAGTCACCAGTGGATCTTGCCTTGCAGAAGCCGTACTGGTAATCATAGATCAGTTAGATACAAAACGTTTCAAGATGTGAGAAATGAGTAAAATTTCGAACACTTTAGCAATAGCAGAGGATAGGGCGATAGGTCGGTAGTTTGAAGAAATAGAGCGGTCACCCTTATTAGGAACAGGTTGAAGTAGAACATGCTTCCATGATGAGGGATAGATACTTGTTGAGAGAATGAGGTGAAAAAGATGGCAAAGCACGTTAGCCAGTTGATCTGCAAACTCCTTAAGGAACCTTGCAGGGATACCATCGGGTCTGGATGCCTTGCTTGTCCTCCGAGAGCAAACAACCTTATGGATAAGATAGAATAAGGGAGGTATAGGGTTAGAGAGGGGTAAAATATGAGGGACAGGTGAGCTGGAATTGCTTACAGACGAGATGGCAGAAAAATGAGAGCCAAACAGAGTGGCTCTGTCAGTGGGAAAGCAAGCCATAGAACCATCAGAATAAATGAGAGGGAGCGAGCTTGAGTTCCAGAAGTTTTTGAAGAGGGCTAAGGACCAGAAACCTTTATCAAAGGAAGAGGAATTAAGGTCATCAACTCTACTCCTTAAGAAGGAAGTTTTAGACCTTTAAATCTGAGCAGACAGCAATACCTAGCTGTAACAAAAGCAGACCGAGTAGTGAGCTCTTTATTCAGAGAACAAACAGGGATGAAGGCTCAAAGATGATTACTATTAGAGGGTCAACAATCTGGAACAATATTCCAGAACATCTTAAAAATTCATCCTCCCTCACAGCTTTCAAAGACAAACTATATACAGTAGTTTAGTTTTTGACAAATAGTTACTGCTCACACACACATTAATCAAACTTAATGATTTAATGCAATTTTCCTTAACACTAACTATTCTATATGTAAATTGATATCGCCTTCCTTGATCTTTAGGTTAAAAACTAATTATTATCATTGTAAGGAGTACAAATATGGTGATGTTGCCGATAACAACGATCCTCGAGTGTTATTATTACTATTTTATTATTACCATTTTTATTATGATTATTGTTATTATATCTTTTAACTGTAGCTACTGTTAATTTTCTATGCAAGCTTTATCTCTATTCACTTAGCATAAATGTTATAACTTGAGTGTACTACTATACTACTGTACTACCCCATATCTCCATTTCAGGTACATAATGCAAAATTTATTATTAATGCTCTACTTTAGTATCACTATTTTCACTGCATTAATATTATTAATTTTAGTATTACTACCATTATTATTATTATTAATATTATTATCGGTTCACTTATTTGTTTAATTATATGTATACTTATAAGTGTACTCTGAGCTTTGTAAAAGAACAGCCATTGTATAAAAAAATGGAAATAAATGTTTGTTTGTTTGTTTGCTTGTTTACATCAGAAGGAGAAGCTTCGTACAAATAGTATGCCCAATCCCTGGCCTGAATAGCCATGGAGAAGGTATGGTCAAACATGGATTAGGGGGAGAAAAAGTTTCATACAGAAGGGGATGAACGCCTCCATTCCCGAGGTTATGATTTCGGCAAATTTTACGGCTACCTGATCAGGGTTGCGGGTCCGAAAGCAGTAGTCATCTCATGAGCAGTCAAAGAGAAACTTACGCAAATCATCACACTGGGTACTCTCAAAGTGCCAAAGGCAGAGTGGGAGCCAGTTCAACATAAATTCATCCCACTGTCACCATTCAGTCAGCAAGATAAGTGAAGCTTGACATATGTAGATGCTTTACACCCACTGATTCATTTAATGACAGTTTATATTCATCACATACCAATTTTGTAACTCGCTGATATGCCTTTGGTATTTGGAGTGTATCATCTACCACTTCAAAGGGATGACAATTAGAATGTGCACAAGAGGACGACATAGATGGCGAAGAAAAGAGCGAAGGAGAAGTGTCGAACGATGAATTATATCTGTTCCACGCTTCACGTAAGAAGTCGACACCAGAATTCAAAATATTGATGCGAGCAGCCTCCGATCCAATACAATACATGTCCCATACTGGAAAAGAATGTGGCAACGGATTTATTACATAATGTCTATGTCCACCTTCATTTGAAATGGCATGTATGCAAACATTTGTGTTCTGTATACATTAAATAACTTTTTACTACTCTGTGGAATCGGTAAAGTAAATATAGTATCACTGAGTAAGAATGTGAATACCTGTATTATAATATTAATAATAAAAATACAATTCACCTGTAGGAACCACATTTGCCAGCGTGGGCTGAGGATTTAATATGGATGTGAGGTGTGCTTTTGATAATTCAGTAATATTGAAGGAATAGAAGTCGTGTAAACGGGCAACCCCACCTGCCACTGTTGTCAAATCTTCTAAAGTAGCAACACCATGTTTGTTCCGTCGTTCCAAAAGTTCACCTGTCAATAATTTACATATTAAAAGAAAATTAAGAATTACAACATACATATACCATGGCCGCAATCCCCTTTATCATTGTATGGGATACAAATATGGTGATGTTGCCGATAACAATACATTCACCACAAGATAATTTACTCAAATCACTCCTCTTAGCTCCTTGGGGATAAAAGGCTGCCACAATTCCCCCCCACCAGATTGCCTGGGTCAGGGTGGTACTGAGAAATAGTGAAAGCTTTTAATCTTTACGAGCTAAGAAGTGATTGATTTAAAAATATCTTTAAATTAATTTTCAGAAATGTCTACATATGCCATATTCACTTATTACGTCATAGCATCTGTTGATTTGTCAGGATATGGAAAAAAACAGATGCCAATTCCATCCCTTCTGCATCACAATATGATTTTCCATAAGTTTAATTTTTCAAACATTTGATAGTTAAGAGTAATATATAGTACAGCACTGCCTTCCGTGTCACAATTAGTAACTATTCAACTAAGATGGACACAGATAAGCTGGACTTGAGAATCTAAGGCTGAATGCCCTTCCCAGTGCCACGCAGTGGGATCGAAATTTCATCAGTCATTTTCCAACACACACGCTCAATCATTAAGCTACTACAGCCCCCAGCAATTAATAGTTAAAAGTAGGCTCGAACATGCTCCTTTGGTATTATTTACGATATATATCTTCTGCCCAATATGCCACAGATGCTCCTAAGATTAAATACAGGTGCTATACACATATAACTTTTGTTTTTACTGCAAACTTAAAATGATCAAAAACAAAAACAACAAAGGTCTAAAAAACTCAACTTACTAATATCAGGAGAAAGACCTTTCAGTTGTGTCAAAGCCCCTTCGAGGAGGGGCCAACCAAGACTGACGTGCTTTGTGAGGGCATAAGCATGTAATGGGTGTTCCACCCATCCAGGGGCACCAATTCCTGCTTCTGATAACTCCTGCCATGAGGATAAATACCTATAACGATAAAGAAAAGAAATATGATTCACCATTTTGTGTCACAATTAGTCCCCATTCAAATGGGGGTGGGACACATTTTGGAACTGGGGCATGGAGGACTGGATTCCCTTCCTGACATCATACAGTATAAAAATGAAATTATACAATGACATGTCAGAGTGGTAACAGAAGTTGTGATACCCTCATTTACAAAGTAAAAAAAAATTATTACTAATACTGCAAGTAATGGTTGTAATATGATACAAAATCTCCTGCTATTAAGGTCTGCACTGCTATATGTGTGTAAGTCAAGATTCTGCAGTTGGGTAGAAAATGTATCTGTACTTTCAGGAAGAATTTTTTGAAAATATAATTGGGAAACGAGATTAATGTAAAATAATAATAATAATAATAATAATAATAATAATAATAATAATAATAGCGATAATAATAATAATAAAGTGGCGATAGATAGAGAGAGAGAGAGAGAGAGAGAGAGAGAGAGAGAGAGAGAGAGAGAGAGAGAGAGAGAGAGAGAGAGAGTCCATTTTTAATAATATTACTATGAACATACTTGTTAATAATCTCATGAACATCGTGCAGGGTTTGGGCCATACGCCCTAGCGTCTCTGCTACATGCTTTTCATGCTTAGCTAAACGTGCCATATGAAATGTTGATGTTCCCAAGGGCGGCGTCAGGGGCAAGCTGCGCCCTTTCTCTAGCTCTTCTGCATGAAGAAGTCTTAAGAGCCTTGGGTCTTTGATTTCCCTTTTCACGTGCGTATTATTCGAGTTTTCTTGATTGTTATTATTATTATTGGTTAGGTTAGTTGTGGCCACGTGACCAATAGTTGCAAAACTCAAAAGCGCAAAGTTAAAAAGAACTGAGGTACAAAACGGCATCTTTACAAAAACCTTTTCCTCTTAATCGCTATAAAAACCTTCCTCGCTACCCTGCACAATCGTTGGCAATTTTTTTTTTTTTAAGTCGTTTACATATAAATTGTCTTTACCTTTAAATCCCAGATATCTGACTATAAGTTTCTGGAAAAATAAAGAAAGTCTGTATTGGAATTACGTAACCACACAAATGAGAATAATATTTAACCGTTTATCACAAAGACGAAGTCAAAGATTCACAGTGCATCAGAGACTTAGCATTTCGTAGTTTCTGAAACGGACACAATTATTACTCTATTCTGGAAAAAAAAAAAAAATCAGTTCCAATTACATGACAGATGATCAACAAAAGGGAGTAAAAAAAAATTTCTGTAGAACACGTTTTACGAGCATAAATGAGCAGGCAATTTATTCTTTCTATAAAGGAAAACAGCTTAAAATAATTAGAGGGAATATCAGCTTATTATCAACAAGATCATGGATACCGTCATCTACCAAACAAATTTAATAACAACAAAAAGGCAAATTTATCGCTTTCCATAAGGCTGCATGACATATATTCATCCCCAAGGAAAAAGAGATTTGCCTTTACATTGCACTCTTTTCTCTAACGGTAATTTAATAGATCATATTTAATACTCTCAGTGAAAAAGGCAAATTATTCATTTGCATAACGTGGAACGACATAAAATTATCTCACGGGGTGGAGCGACCGCTAACGGTCATGTGGCTAGGGGAGAAGTGGCAAGTGGCAGCTAACCGTGAACACACCATTTAACAAAAAATGTATTCCTTAAGACTACTGGTTATTTTAAGTCATTTCCGAATGGAAATCATACTTTCATCTATATTTCATTAATACTAAAATAAATACGTATTTAGCAAAATAATCAAAATAAAAAAAAATTATAATAGTATGATCGTTGCTGCTTGAAACATATATTAATTAATTAATTGTGTAATAAATTTGTAATAATCTTTACGCATATTCTTAAGGCATTACGCAAAATACAGCCTTGCACTTCCTTATAAAAATGCTTAAATACAATAAGAACAGACGTCTTTATCCGTTATGCTTTAATCTGATATATATACACTTCCCGCATCAGAGCATTGCACTACTGTTCACTGCCGTAGCTTCAACGCAACTGACACTTCTTAACAGTCCTTCAGTTGCCGAATGTCATATATCTATCCCCATTAAGGATTGGGGGTCCTTCCAGATGGACTAGATAGGATGGGGAGTGGTTGATATTTACCTATCCTCAATACGTAGTTTGGATCCTTCCTGAAGGGATAGAAAGGAAGGGGGGAGAGTTATTTACCTATCCTAATTACGCCCACAGGGTCCTTCCAGGGGGGCTAACGTGGAAGGGGAAGGGGTCAATAGCTACCTATCTTAATGAC
This sequence comes from Halocaridina rubra, assembly GCA_037179515.1. Lineage (NCBI taxonomy): Eukaryota > Metazoa > Arthropoda > Malacostraca > Decapoda > Atyidae > Halocaridina > Halocaridina rubra. The sequence continues at coordinate 41,885 of JAXCGZ010019556.1, forward strand.
GCCCTCGGGGTCTTTCCTGAAGGAACCAGGTGGGGGAGAGGTTAAATTTAGAGAATACTTAAATTTTCTCAAATGCATATATTCTTGAATCATTCTTTGTTATAATATCGACGCTGCAATGACGAAAACGACGATAAAATTATGAAAAAGCTGGACGCGAAATATAAAATATTCGCAGTTCTTTAAACATCATTCTCATATATTTTTTAATAAACTTGATTATTTGTATACTGTAATTTATTGAGACGTGAGATTGCACATATAAATAAAAGCTCTAATCAAGTAAATTTTATCCCAGAATTGAAACAAACATAACTTTTGAATTTCCAATGAAATCACTGTAACATCAATAAAAATTAACTAAATATATATATATATATATATATATATATATATATATATATATATATATATATATATATATATATATATATATATATATATATATATATATATATATATATATATATATATATATATATATATATATAGAGAGAGAGAGAGAGAGAGAGAGAGAGAGAGAGAGAGAGAGAGAGAGAGAGAGAGAGAGAGAGAGAGAGAGAGCTTTTGGTAGAAAGGGGAGTCCGTGACGTAAAACCGGAACAAAACAGAACAAATATATATATATATATATATATATATATATATATATATATATATATATATATATATATATATATATATATATATATATATATATATATATATATATATATATATATATTATATATATATATATATATATATATATATATATATATATATATATATATATATATATATATATATATATATATATATATATATATATATATATATATATATATATATATATATATATATATATATATATATATATATATATATATATATATATATAAACTGTTCGCTTTCGATTTATATATAATTTTGCTTATTCATTAATATGTAGTGACATAAAAATCACACTTGTTCAATGATATGCCCATCTGAAACGAAATATAACTTTCTTTATATTATATCACTAATTGAAAAAATATATATATATTGATTCAATTAAGTGTTTGCTTTCTTTTACTACACTCGCTGCAATGCTATTATTATTATTCAAGTAATGCAACCACTTGGTAACACAAACTATTAAGTACTTTGTATGAATATTTTTATCATTATAATACTGATATCTTATATTTATTTAAGACATTCTTCCCTAGAAATTTTGAACAACTTCCATTCATTAAAACACGAAAGATCATTTATCTTTACATTAAGACTGAATATGATGGGATAAGGACAAAACCCTCACGGGAAAAAACACCCTGAGACAAAATCCCCTTGTACAAAACACCCCCATGGACTACCCTACCCCTACCAGTTAGGTCAAGTTGGGTTATATAATACAAGAAATTGTAATATTGGAGTGAATATAAATATGAATACAGTAATTATTTCAATTGTACGCCTGTTTATATGACTGTCATTTTATGTATCACATTAAATTCCCACTTAAAAGGAGGTGAACAAAGACAGTTTGGAGCTGGGATATTACAGGTGGGTGCCCTTTCAACATCCCGTGGTAGGCTTGAAGGCAGGTACTGTACGTCACTTTCATCGTCGAGTGCTTTAACCACTGTGCTACCGTAGCCAACATACTGTACTTCCTCTACTTAACTGAATATTAAGGCCTTGACATACTCAAAGTTGATGTTTCATATTATATTAGGCTTACTCACAAAAAAAGAATATTTATAATAGTTCCATACTATACTAGGTTTTCCACCCAAGAAAGACTCTCTGCACATAGCTCACATACTACAAGTTGCATGATCTGGCTGCTAATTACCTCTAAATATAGAATGATATATATTAGAAGGCTATATTATCATTATTGATTACTGATAAGAAGAATAATTTCTTGGTATTCAACTGGAATACTGTGGACTGCCGTACCACAGTGGTTAGAGCATTCACTTTGATAAGTGACAGACCCTTGTAGATCCCACTGCAAGGCGTTTGAAAAGGCATCCAGCCATAATTCCCCAGCTCCAACCTGTCTATGTCCACCCCCATTCAATGGGATTACCTCGTGTCACATAAAAAACGACCAAAAAATAAAACCAATAAGTAATACAGTAGGTTCTTCAAGCACGTAACAAAAAGATGCATTAAGAACTGATGATTGTAATAATAAGAATCTGAGAGCAATATTCAATATGGCCTAAGTAACTTGGTGACTAATAATCATCACATAAATTACTGCATTCATGTCTACATTTTATAGCACTTCACATGCAACATATGAATAATCAACCTGATATCTACCTGTGTGTACTGTATATGCTTTGATGGCAACCGGTGTGGCACAGTAGTTAGAACATTCAACTCGGGAAAAGACAGACACACAATCAAGCCCACTATGAGAGGTTAGTATGGGCATCCAGTCTTAATTCCCAGCTCCAACCTGTCTGTGTCCACCCCAATGTCGGTTTTACATCACGGACTCCGTTTATTATTATGGGCTAAGACTGTGCATTTTTACAAAGGACTTTGGTTTCGGCAATAGTGATCGTTACTCTGAGTGAATGCTACCACTCTCCCACAGTGCCACCTCTATCCATCCCAATAATGGAAGTTCATACTGACTAATAAAATAGTAAACAACATGTATGCTCTACTGATAAACATAATTATGGAAGTAATAAATTCTACATAAATTCCTCGTATCTAAAATGTAAGTACAGAAAGTCTATTGGCCTAATCATGATGCAACGTTAGTAAAAAAAAAAAAGCTTTTCCAAAAAAATAAATATACAGTATAAATAAAATATAAAAAATACACATGCATAAATAACTAGTCACAAACACTAAAAACAAAAATCTGATTTCTGAATGAGGAGTCTCTTGTGGAACTGCTATCTCCAATAAATCAACTGATATGCAACTAATGAGATAATACTGCGATAGACTGCAGCTCATACAATGTAACTGAATACCCAAAGAGAAATCTACTCAACCAAAATATACTACATAACCTGAATACAAAGAAACTCTACACAAAAATAATTAATACAGTATTGCATAAAACTTAATATAAGCAAATCTACCTTATTTCATTCATTGAACTTGCTGTGCTACCGGATTAGCTTATGGAGAATTTGTGTGCTTTAACTCTGCCAACCACCTTTACATGGGGGGACTGTGGCCACTGGACATGTATGTGATTGTGTGTATAGAATTACTCATAATATAATATTATAACTAATTCAATTTCAGAGATACAAAACTTCAAAAATTTGAAGAGGAGTAAGTAGAAGTTAGCTCCCTTATATGTTCGACTGAAGCCACTCTCATGAGAATTTCTTGTGATAATCAAAACCTTATATAACCCATACAAAATACTTCTTGAATACTGGTTTATGTGGGGTTGCAAAGAAAAAAAATTCAAAAGTGCAATATATCCTGGATGAGAGAAGAAATTGGTGAACACATAAACTAGCTCTACAGAATACGGTACTACTGAAGTTACTTCAGAGGTACTGTAGGCTTACAAACAGAGAAAGAAATAAGGGATAGTATTGCAGTGCACCATTTCACTGAATGAGGGTGGACACTGGCAGATTGGAATTGGGGTATTTTAAGAATGGATACCTTTCCTAAGGTCCTGCAGTGACCTCAAACTCATGTTAGTAGCTTCCCAACATGCACACTTGAAGAAAGAGCTACCACAACAAGGGATAATATTGCAGCAGTGGTTATCAACAAAGGCATGTTGACTTATAAAGAAGCATCTTACATGAGCTGCCACTGGCATAGTCACAAGCTACAAACAGGAAAACACCGAAACTACAGTATTCACGTAAAACTGCTTTGCCTGAGAACACAGTAGCAGCTCAACTGTGAACTAAAATAATCTGTAATTTTCTAGAAAATAACAAAGAGTAAAAATGCTACAATATTCAAAGGTTTGATTAATGCAATATTAAAAAGAGTCACTTATACGCTAGATCTGGGGGACCATGCTAGTCGAGTGGTTAGAATACCTGACTCAGAAGTTGACAGACCTACAAATGAGCTTCCACTCTGTTTGTGTCCACCTCCATAATGGAGATTAATAGTAATACAAAGAACGTAAACACTCAAAGGTATAATTACCAAAATAAGAAAGAAGGTTACTAATGAGCTAAATCACTTCAGAGAGAAATGTCAGAGAAGACCTTCTAAGAGTTAAAGCTAAGAGATATGTATGTATACAGAGAAACAATGGCTGAAGTGGAGCTCTTAAAATTTCATCATTGAGGTAAGATGTATAGCTACAAAGAATTATAGTAGAACCTCTGGTTGCAAACTTAAGCTGTTCCTTAACACCAATCACAAACCAAAAAGTTCGTGAACTGAAACAAATCTTCCCACTGACGTTAATGTAAATACACTTAAACTGTTCCCCAATCCCGGAAACATGCCATTTTATTTATTTTAAGGGTTTATATGTGGCAAAAATAGTTGCTGGTGGTGGAGGAGGAGGAGCAGCAATACTCCTTTGAAGAAGAGTACCTTTCTATAAAACTGTAGGGCAACACCACTGGTATTCCTGGTGTTTTCTCTCTTTGATCTCTCTTGCAAGGTGGTTCCCTGACTGATTTTGGCACAAGAAAACGATCCAGAGAAGCTTGCCTATTTCTTTGTAGAAGAACTGTTGGAAATGGGGCATCACATTGACAATAAAAATGTTCACTGCTCTGTTGGTCACAGTTTTGTTAGGGTGATGCCTCTCAAAGAAAACATGCACATCACTCCATATTAACAATAATTTTTCAAAATCTTCTATTACTTAAGACCTTTGCTTTGTTAATACAGTCACTCCTTTGACCATGTCAGCCACCTTTAAGGACTCTGTATTCTTTAAAATAATACAGATGGTCGATTTCGCCATGTCATACTGCTTGGTGAGATCAGAAACACGAATACCGTTCTCATGTTTAGCTATTATTTCTTTTATCGTTTCCACAGTAATACGTTTAGGCTTATTAACGCCACTATCACTAACATTTTTCAGTTTCTTGGGAGCCATAGTGAGGGCTAAGTTGTAGTAAAAAGCAAAATATTAATCTACAATGCAAGAACAGTGAGCGATCTTCACAGTGTGTGCATCAATGCAGAACTAAGCGCAAACACTTGGTCG
>JAXCGZ010019557.1:7500-32500 GCA_037179515.1 Halocaridina rubra
TTAAATTGATCAGAGGTCGGTGATTTCCTATAGGCCTACATGATTATTCACCCGTTGCCTAGAGAGCACTAGGCCAATTTGATTGGAGAGAGGGTTTGGGTTCCTGCTATATGGTAGGTATACTTGTTTAGTGCTATCACTGACCTTGTCTGCCATCCATTACAGACCTTTAATCTTTAATTTCTTCCCTTGCTTCTGACCCCCGTAATACACTCCCTCCCACCCCGTGCTTCTGACCTCCTCCCCCCCGTAATGATTATAGTATCCCCCACCCCAATACATGCTCCTCGACTAATTGGAGAAAGCTAATACACGTTACTCGACATGGCATTGTTCAGTTGCGAATTTTGATCGGAACGTTGAACTGTTTTCGTTCAGTTGTTAACTGTAATAGGAACTTAAAACTGTTTTCGTTCAGCTGTGGACTGTAATAGCAACTTAAAACTGTCATCGTTGAAATATGAATCACGTGGAAAAAAAAGACATTTTAGTTCAAGTACGATTCGTGTACATAAATTGAAACGGTGTTCGCTCAGATGCTAAGTATAAAAGTTACTTTAAAGTAGTTGCGTGCACCTTATAATTGTTAAAGTAATGTAAAAGTGCTTTGATTAAACCACTAACTGTAGAAATTAAACTAAAAAAAATTTCGTTCATCCTCTGTTTGTAAAAGTCTCTTCAAGCTGCTTCAGTTCAGAAGATAATTGAAAAAGTCGCGTAAAACTGCTTTTGTTCAGCTACTAATTGTCTTTCTCATTCAAATGCGATTTACCCCCGCCCCCTCAAGTACCATCTCTCTCTCTCTCTCTCTCTCTCTCTCTCTCTCTCTCTCTCTCTCTCTCTCTCTCTCTCTCTCTCTCTCTTCGCCATCATAAAAAGAATTACTCCCGGTTCAAAGTCTATTATACTATGCAAATGAACAAGTCTGATACGAACTCCAATCTCGTCCTGAAAAATACTGGTGACGTAACAACACCAGCGTCAATTTTACAATCTCTCTCTCTCTCTCTTTCTCTCTCTCTCTCTCTCTCTCTCTCTCTCTCTCTCTCTCTCTCTCTCTCTCTCTCTCTCTCTCTCTCTCTCTCTCTCTCTCTCTCTATATATATATATATATATATATATATATATATATATATATATATATATATATATATATATATATATATATATATGTCTGTCTTCTTAACAATACATAAAGAATCATTCTAGTACATATGACAATATAGTTATACTCTCTCTCTCTCTCTCTCTCTCTCTCTCTCTCTCTCTCTCTCTCTCTCTCTCTCTCTCTCTCTCTCTCTCGTTTTGTTAACAATACATGAAGAAGCATCTAGAGCATTTGATAATATATTGATACTCCCACTCTGGAGGCCGTTTTAGCTCATTGGTAGGGCTCGCCGGTCGAGAAATGACTAACGTGGATTTAGGCACTTCATGGAGCATTAAGAGGGCTATTCATCATTAATTCCACAACTCCTACTTCTCTGTGTCCACCCCCATTCGAAGGAGGACTAATTGTGACACATAATACAGCGCATAGTTATACCTCTCTCTCTCTCTCTCTCTCTCTCTCTCTCTCTCTCTCTCTCTCTCTCTCTCTCTCTCTCTCTCTCTCTATCTATCTATCTATCTATCTATCTATCTATCTATCTACCTATCTCTATCTGTGTGTGTGTGTGTGTGTGTGTGTGTGTGTGTGTGTGTGTGGTGTGTGTGTGTGTGTGCGTGTGTGTGTGTGAACATATATGAATAATTAGCATTGCCTCAAATCTGACAGTAGAATTAACTGGAAAGTTTCTTTGTCAATCTTAATCTGTTGTATTTTGGGGAATTCCATTGGTTTACTGGACATACAATAAAAATTCGGTAGCTGTAGCGCAGTGGTTAAAGCGCCTTACTCAGGATATGACAAACCCACGTTCGAGCTTACCGCGGGACGATAAGATAGCCTTGCAGGCCTGATTCCCCAGCTTCAACCTTTCTTTATCCACGTCCACTCGAATGGGGATTAAAATTGGCACAGAAAATGTCAAGCATCAACAACAACAACAACTGTCAATACCTTGAAAAAAACAATATATATATTTATATATATATATATATATATATATATATATATATATATATATATATATATATATATATATATATATATATATTATATATATATATATATATATATATATATATATATATATATATATATATATATATATATATATATATATATATAATTTGCTGCTATAGCGAGGAATATTTTTTCATATAACAGAAATTTGGTAATATTTTTTTCTTTATCGTAGACGTTTAAGACCGTCATATTTGTTCTTGTGCTAACCTTTTTCACTAATTTTCAGAGCAATTTATGTGTCTAATCTTTCTATCTGATGCAGTAGAGTATAGCTTTTATACTAGGGCGCCTTAATTTATCATGAATATTAATATGTAATTTATAACCATAAAAACAGCTTTTTATTTATGTACCTTCTTTATGTATTTATTGACTTGATTTATAGACCCAAGGTTCCTTTATTTTTTATAATCTCTTTTCTGTGTTTATTCTTTATACATCTCTTATTGTCCCTTCACATTTCACAAGTCACAACACTCCCCATCTCTGTTCCTCTGTGCTTTATGTTCTTCGTGCCCAGGCCTGATGAGGGCAATTTTCTTCGCCCGTCCTGGTGACACACATAAAAGAAAAAAAAATATCACAGATATTCATAGAAAACATAAGGCAACATCAAGTGTCCAATATTAATTTAAGAAGAGTTATAAAAGAAAACGGAGGTTATACAGTGAGTGAGAAGTTGGTGAGATCATTTTTATTTTTGCTTATTGATTAATTTCTCTGTGTTTAATTATGTAAAATTGTTATTTGGACGTGTCATAAGCGTTAAGTGATTTTACCCCTCTCGGTTTCACTGAATATAGCCACAAGTTTTTAAAAGTAATTGTTGTTCATTGCCCAGGTCAAGAGGTTAGCTTTGTGTTGTGTTCTGTTTATTCTTTTAAGACTTCTGCTTCGATTTATTATAAAATTTGGAAAATGTAGAACTTCAGAAATGGTCCTAAGCAATATTGTTTGCTACTTCGTTTAATTATATATATAATATTCACGTGCAAGTTATATATCCGTATATCTTGGTAATGTCAAAAATATATTTTTGGAGTTCCTCAAAAACGCCAGATAATGATCCCTGCTGGAGTGAGTTTGTTTTAAGCAGTATGTAAGATATGTTTAGCGACTTATTTTCTGGCTATTTTATGAATCCGAAGCGGTCCCACACTAAAGAAACGACGTAGAAAAAAGTACATGACATTAAAGAAGTTCCAGTACCACTTTGACCATTTTTGGTAGCTTATCTGGGGGGTGAGTTCTCCCTATCCACTTAAGGGGTTGCCATTGTGCCAAAAAGTGTTGAGTTTGTTTCTTGATTGAATCAGCCTCGATAATTCCTTCTAGCAGATAAAGTAGGGACTATTTTTGCCTGATTTTTTAGGTTAGGTTAATAAGAAATATGAATGAATTATTAAGAAAATGGTTGGACGCCAGAGGGAGTATTTTTACAAGTGAGAGTGCTAGTATCTTGACTTGTGGACACTGGATGAGACTATATTATCTCTTTGAAACTATAAGCTTTTAGAGAATTATTAGGCACAGTTTGACAGCATATCAAGCCACGTCTTTGTGTCCTCTCTCGCCTCATTCTCGAATTTATCCTTTTTTGATATGTGCCAAAAAAACACACTGCCAAAAGGGAAATTTTCAGTTTTGTTGCCAATTCATAAAACATACATGTTACTGTTTATTTATGTCTGGTTAAGCCACCGTTAGGGTACAAGAACAAAACACCCTAATTTGGAATAAAAAATAGTTAGCATATTAGTTGTTCATCACTATTAAATTGTGGTCATTTTTGGGTATTGTAGTATGGCACACTGCCAAATATGTAACTTTTTCGTGTCACTATAAGTCCCTCTTTGGTTGTGGACATTAATGGGTTGAAGCTGGGGAGTTGAGGCTGCAAACCTTTCCTACTTCCAAGAAATAACTAAGATATGTAATTCATAAGTCATTTAATATGTCACTGACAAAAATTATCGTGTGTAATGTTGTTGTAAAGAAAAGGGCGGTTTGATTTTTTTATATAATCACCTGTAAAGCATTGCACTGACAACATGCCTGGGACTATGAACTCTGATATTATGTACAGTATTCATGAGAATACTGAGTTTGGACCCTACTGGGAATTTGGTGATTTTTATTTTTTATAAAAAAAAAGGAAAAGGACTTGATTTTATTAATTGATATTCGATGTTTGTCATCTTGTTTGAGGATGGACGTATTCATATGTTTTTTTTTTTATACTGAATTCCATGATAAAGGTAAAATTTCTTCATTTTTTTATTAGGTTATAAATTAGAAAGAACCCTCTACAGTAAATATACCGTATTTAGTTTGAAGCATCCCTTTGGTTAAAACTAAAAATAATTTAACTTATTTAATATATTAAGTTTAAAGCATTTTCCAATAGCTTTAAAACCAAAAAGAATCCTCCAACTTAAATAGATATACTGTATTTAGTTTGAAACATTTTCCTTTGGATTAGAAATCAGAAAGAATCCTCTAATCTAGTAGGAATATACAGGATTCTTCTTCATATTGTTATGTTTCATAATAAGTTTGCCTTAAAAACTCTCATATTCAATGTTTATATGTTATTTGCAACAAATATTAATTGTGAAAAGGTTTAAATAGCAAGGTTTTAATAGCCATTTATGCCAAGAGGTTAAAAGTCAGAAAAGTAACTCCATTTTAATAAGAATCTTTTTCATATTTCTAATCCACTTTTCATATTTTAAAACTGGCATTTTCAATACTTTTTTATATATTTAGATAGAGTATTACCAGAAAAAGTGAGATTGAGTTGGTTTCTCGTGTATTTATGTGCATTTGGGCATTTCACCCCATAGGGTACAAACCTGCGATGTCCTCTAAGCTCACCAACAATCAAATGATTATTGTGCTCCCCAACGTTCATTGGAGCCACTCACCTAATGTAACCTGTGTTATCTACAATAACCTATTTCTTGAGGCTCATTGAAATAACTTAATGACCCTTTATTTTGGCTTAGAAGTGCATAACCATCTGTTCTGTTTAATGATCCGGCCATATTCAGCATAGGAATTAGACTTTTCTATCTGTGACAGAATTTGAAATATTAATATACATCATACTGTACAGATGTCTGCGGTAGCACAGTGGTTAGAACACTACATTCGGGAGGTGACAGAGCCCACTGCGGGGCGTTAGAAGGGTATCCAGCCTCAATTCCCCAGATCCAACCTGTCTGTACCTGGATAATGGGAATAAATAGTGACACATAAAGAAAGTATACATGATACCGTCAGCTAAGCTAGCAGTGTAGTCACATTGATAGCGAAAGAAATAATGCAGAGTCGCTTTTCTGACTGTGATAGAATATTTGATGGTTAGTTTTTTTTATTTTTTGTATACACCATGTCTACTTAGTAAGGCACTGGGTGTGGCTACATTCATAGCATAGGTTGCAAGGCAGTCAAAGTCCATCCAATCCAACTTACTCCACATTTAGATCTTGGATGTTTTTCAGGGTGAATGGGGAGAAGATTCTTGACCATTTACCCTGTGGGTGATCCAAGCAGGTTGGTGTGGGGAATACTGGTAGCCAATCATACCCAAGGAGCTAAGAGGAGTTATTGAGGTATAGCATCTTTGGGTGAATGTATATGCTCTTACTCGGCCATCTCCCTTACAAAGGGTATTGCAGCCATTGAATATGTATGTATGTTTCTCAGCTAGAAGTACATTCATGGAGGACCTGCCAACACCCAGGGCCTGTATCCCTTTTAGTCACCTTTTATGGCGTATAAAGAAAAGGAGGGTAATATTTTCTCTCACCCATCCAGGACATGCCATAATTTACCTTCCTTATAATGTTGGAGAATTATATGTAACTGTACATGCAAACTACAAACATAACATTATGTAATATTTCTATTGCACATATAGGGTTTCATCTAATAATCCTTGCTTTATGTATCACCGTTAATCCCCAGTGTGAGGGGTGGACTGACAGATTTGAGTTGGGGAATTAAGCTTGGATGCACATAAAGTTGGATGCCATATGGCCCAACAATTGCAGCTGAGTTACTCCCACCACTTCATCACATAGTAACCCTCCCACTCCCGCCTGTCCCAGTTTACTGTGCAAGCAGGTGCGAGAAATCCCTTTAGCCCGTACCACCTTAACCAGAATACTTCTGGTAAATGTCATGCTATATATATATATATATATATATATATATATATATATATATATATATATATATATATATATATATATATATATATATATATATGTTAGTTGATACGAAGTGTGTAGCGAATCGTGAAGTTAGCTATCCATTGTTTCCTGGACACTTTCTTGCTGCAAGATAACCTAGTGCATATACGAGCAGTGAGCAGGATAGGAAAAAGTTCTGCTGTCCTGATTTTATTATATTGGTTTTGTCTGCTCTTTAAATTATATGGGTTGTGACTACCTGGTCATTCTCTAGAAATATGTATAAGGTATTTAAGAAAAAAATATGTGTATAGACACATCCAACAAATTCCACAGTAGTAACAGTTTATAACAAGTTTGATTTTTTTTTCCAGGTTCAATGACTGAGAACTGAGCAGGAGTGAGTATTCCAAAAATCAGCCTACCCCTCCCCCCGATACCATACGGCAGAGAATATGAAAAATTGTTTTGTGGATGACACAGAATGGTAAGCACTTTATAATAAACTATTTTTTTTAATGTCCAGGGCTCGCAGTAGTACAGTGATTATAGCCCTCTATCGGGAGGTGAAATAGCCGCGATCGAGCCTACTGCGGGGAGTTTAGGAGGGCATCCACCTTTAATTCCCCATCTCTAACCTGTCTTGTCCGTCCCAATAATGGCGATTGATAGTGACATAAATTGTAATAACAATATTTTGTCTTATGACCAATCTTGTTTCTTTAATTTGTCTTTACTGTTAATCAGAAAGTTAGTTGAATTTTTATGCTTTTGAATAAATGATTTATAAAGTTAACAGTTAATATCTTGTTTATTGCAATCTAGTCTCTTATGCTACCTAAATTTAATGATAGAATATGATAGTATTACACGTTGGCAATGCTTAGGGTATCATCATATTTCTGGTATAATCCCTATTTGTCATTGTAAATATATACAATTATTTGTGTAATGTCTGATGAATTATATTTCACTAAATTCTGTCCTACTTTTCAGATTTTGTTTCTGTATAGCAAGAGCTGCCATTTCCAGTAAGCTCTGCTCCTATATTATTGCAAAAATACAATATCATTATTTACTCTTCCCTTCACTATACTACAAAGACTATAGACACAAGTTGCTTTTGTCTACAAGATTCTTGTATGAAAATGAAAATGATGCTCTTCTGTTGAACCTGGAAGATAAGTATAAGAGATAAATATATTTGACAGAATTCACTTAATGATAAATTTTTTTTACTTGAGTATATTTGATAAAATACAGTAATCTATTGAATTATTTTTAATGTTTACCTTTTCTTGCAGATGGCAGGAAAATGAAACTTATGTTCTTCTGACCAACCAAAAAGATAAGTCTCACAGAGAAATATATTCACTTAAATATCTTTTTTTTATTTTTTTTACTCTTGAATATAATGTATTATATAAATTAAAAGTACTCTTGAATTATTTTTAATGTTTGCATTTTGTTGCAGTTAAAAAAAAGAGACCACAGTAGTTTAGTGATCAAAACACTCGAAATTGGAAGTGGCAAATACGGGTTTGAACCCAACGCAGGGCGGTAGGATGGCCATCCCACTTTCATTCCCCAGCTCCAACCTGTCTTGTGTCCATCCCCATTCAATTGGGGAGTAATAGTGATTGAGATTATCTAACTCGATAATGACTCCAACTCCTTCAAGGTATTAATGCAGCCCACTGGCGCAATAGCACAGTGGTTAGTGCGCTCAATTCCAGAAGTGAGAAACCCGTGTTGGAGCCCATCGTGAGGTTTTAGGAAGGACCTCCAGCCTTAAATCCCCATAATGGGGATGAATAGCAACACTTAAACTGGCAAACAACAAAAGCTTTATTAAAATGACATTTTGGCTGTCTCGTAAAAATGAAGAATCTGTAGTAGCTTTATTATCTTCTCAAAACTAAAGCTTATTTTATTTTTCAGATTTTTTTTTTTTGTACAAGAGACCAAAAAAATCATCAAGAAATTATCATGTCTCCTTATCATGAAAATACATTTAAAAAAAAAGAGCAACACAAGAAATGCCTCAGAGGAATGTCTCTTGCAGACAGACATATCAGATTCATTATATAAATATGGTAATGCAAGCTCTTCTGTAAACTCACCAAAAAAAACTGACCTTGCATAAAAGTGCCAGATTACATAAATAGAGGCTAACTTTTGCCTTTGGAAATTTGAATACTTTTACTAAAGTTTTGCAGAAGTATTAGTGCCATTCATAATATTATATAGACACGGATGATGTTTCTGTCGTCTTCCTGACTCCGACATTACTTGGATACTGGCACAGGAGTTATCTTCATTTCACCTCATGGCACATACTGGCACAGGATTTATCTTCATCTCCCCTCATGGCACATACTGGCACAGGAGTAATCTTCATCTCGCCTTATGGCACATACTGGCACAGGAGTTATCTTCATTTCACCTCACGGCACATACTGCCACAGGAGTTATCTTCATCTCATCTCATGGCACATACTGGCACAGGAGTTATCTTCATCTCACCTCATGGCACGTACTGGCACAGGAATTACCTTCATCGCGTCTCATTATTAAGCAATTATGGATGCTATTTCATGAGAGTAATTACCATTGTTAGATACCACAATTAAGCACATTTTGCTTGACTTTATTCCATTTGCAACAAGTAATTATGGCTACGATAACAGATGCCATTCAATATTTCTGGAAATAAGAACATCACTATATATCTCGCCCTTGGATATTCCTTTTTGATTGCGTCAAGACAGGCCTGCATGTTTCGTAGCACCTTTTTGCATTATTTAATAAACTATGAAGCTTTGAGCTTCAGGAATGATACAAACTCTTTAGCAGTCTGACTTAGATCCACATTTTGGTGATGATATCACTGTTATAACTATAACTAGTTCTATAACTATAATCTTCCCATTAATAGCATATAGGAAACAGGGAGTAACAAGAAATGCATCCTGATATCTATATCAGTGGAAAATATTGTTCAAAATTCGTTCTATAGACACAAGTTTCCACTGAGTCTTAAAATAAAATGGAGTTTAAAATCCCTGGAGTACTTCATCTCGAATGTGGAGTTTCATCTACAGGATTAGTTATTTGGAGATTAAAATTTCGTCATAGGCACATATCTTGAGCTTTGCTTGTTCTTTATCTAATACTCTTTTATTAGCTGCTTAAAGAATTGTGAATAAAAAGAATACTGTATACAGAGCAGTTGTCGATGATATGCAAGAATACTGTATACAAAGCAGTTAGCGATGATTTCCAACAAGAATACTTTATGTAAAGCAGTTATCAGTGATTTCCAAGAAGAAGACTTTATACAAAGCAGTCGTCGATGATTTTCATGAAGAATACCAAAACAGAGCAGTCGTCGAGGATTCCCAAGAATATTATATATTTGCTTATTGTTATATTTTCTGTATTTTAAATAAGTTATTTTTTATTGTTGTTCATTTTTATTTTGTGAAAATACTTTATTTTCATGGGACTCATGTTCAGAGAGCTACTGTGAATCACACTGCTTAGAAATATTATTTTCATTCTTTTTAAATTAAAGAAGCTTAACATTTTATCAAATATTTTTTTATTTGAAGTATTAGGAAAAGTATTGAAATTTATGTTATATAGTTTTTATGTTATAATATTGGAACAAGTTTTTGACCTTTATTTATAATGTTAAAGCATTGAAAATAGCGGAGGTGACCCTCGAACCAGCTATAAAAAAGTTTAAATGTTTAAGAAATATTTATAAATGCAGTTAAAATTAAATTATGTAGTCATAGGTATCTGTTTTGATTTTTTTTCAATATTTTAGTTGTTACGTATTAGTTTCTTTTAATGAAAGTATGACCCATGCGTATAAGTATTTTCACAAAATGGAGGTCATTCAAAAAATGTATTTTGGTGACCTAATCTCTAGAAAGTTATTTATGTCATTTTAAGAAAACACAGATAGAAAAAAAATATGCACTAGTACACCATATAGAAAATGGGAAATAATTATTTTCCTTATTTCAGTGATATCTCAAGTGATTATAATATTTGTTACGGATTGAAACATTACCTATCCTAACCTTGCATAACTGGTGTAATAGTGCTGTAATAAGTACTGTATATATAGTCAGTGGAGGCCATTATGTAATCGACTTTGATATCAGTCTTCAAAACTCTCAACGTTTTGTTCTCTTGTGCAATATCAAGAACTAGGTTAAAAATTGGAATCCATCTTTTCTCTGATGTTAATTGTGCTTTTTATGTTAATAGTCATTTTTTTCAAGTTTTTATTTTCATGTTTTATATATCTGTGTTTTCTTACGGAATTATTTAAGTTTGATTACAAAAGGAGTGTTCAGCTCGTCATAGTGATTTATTTAATTTACTTATAGTGTATATTAAGTGTGCATAGAGTTTTTTTTAATTGAATTACTGCTTAATTAATTTAATTTTTAATTTATTTCGGGCTTACTCGTGTTATTCTATATTCTTTAATATTCATTTTTTTTATATTTTCTATTTTTTTATGTTTTGTTTCAGTTATATGAATTTATATATTCATATATGTCTTATGTTAGAAATTTATCAAGTTATTCTTTTATTTCAGGATCCTTGCCCACTAACCCTGTGGATGACCCAAGCAGGGTGGTGGTGCGGGGAAATTTAGGCAGCCCTGTATCCCTAAAGAACTTAGAGGAGTTATCAGAGTGTATCAGCTCTTGGCGAATGTATGTGCTTTAACTCAGCCAACCCTTATTAAACTTAGATTTCTTCATATTATGTGGTTTAGAGGATGCTATTCTGTTGAGCTTAGAGACCATCATTCGAAAATGTTATGTCAATGTTTTGTTTGCTTTCTTGTCGTTTTATGTCACTATTAATCTCCATTCGAATGGGGATGGATGCAGACAGGTTGGAGCTGGGGAAGTAAAGCTGGATACTCCTCCTAACGCCTCGTGGTGGGCTCGATCATGGGATTGTTGTATTTCAAGTCGCATGCTCATGCCAGTGGGCTGCTGCGATCCCCAAATGTAATTCCAATGTAATTTGCAGTTTATTGATGTGTTCATTTTACATCACTTTGTCAGTGTCTTGTCTCTTTTAGTATGACATAAAAGTTGAGCACTCCTTTTGTTACTCAAAGGAATATTTTATACAGTTATAATACTCTGAAAACTTGCCCATAACATATGAGTAGAAGTAGGTGACTAACCAAGGTCTGATATATTGTAAACCCTCTCCATGCCTTCTGAGTAATAGCATGGTGAGTGGTGGGGTAGCAGCAGGGAGTGGCTGCTGTTGGGCTGGGTCCTCCCCCTCCCCTCCAGGAGTTCAACTCCTGTACCCCGAGACAAGGAGAGTTCACCAAGTCCTTCCTTCCATCCTAGACAGTTAATGTATATCAAGTATACCACATCTATTTTTGGAGTCCTGAAGACTTGAGTCATATTCAAAATGTCAATATCTAAGGATGTAAAACCACCCCATCAGCTGAAGCTGTAATAATGAAGGTTCACGGTCACTGAGAAGCTGATGATACACTTCAGATCCCTAGATTTCAGAGATTTTTGGTTGAAATATATAACATATGAGATGTATAGAGAAATTATTCTGTCAAGAATGTCTTAGGCTGTACTGCACCAGCAGAGGATTAGTTGATTCGTTGACTTTTTAGATGTGGAGGACTTTGTCTGTCTCCAGTTTATGTCTAAGCATTTGGTGTTAATCTTGTAAAAACTATATGCAGCATATAATAATGGTAAAATATTTGGAGTTAAATGACTCTCTGAAACGAAGAATGATAATGATTATTCTTCCCGTGTGACATGGACTTTAAGTTGTGAATATGTTTTAATTTTATTATAATATTTTTGATGGAATTATAGCTGGATATTGGGACTAGATTTTCTAAAATTATTTGAGTACTGCTGCCTTTTCTTAAGAACAGACTAACCGTGGTGTAATGGATAGATAATTACAATGTATACTTATCTGTGTCAAAGACTCGAAGTTAATTGCAGCAAAGAAAATCGTAACAAAAGCATGATAATCTTGTATTTCCAAAATTCTAGGTTTAGTTGTGCTATATTTTAAGTTTATATAAGTAAAAGGCCCCAGTTGCTGTATAAGATATCTTACATATTTATACTACAGTATATTGTTATATATATCTTTTTAAGTTATCTGTATATGGATTGTTGCCAAGTGATTTCATGATCTCTCTGTATATAGGTGGTTTAGGGAAAATGAAGCTAAAACCAGAGCAAATCCAAAAAAAAATTTCTCTAGACTTGACACCTATGATTAGCCGTAATTAGGGAATTTTTACTCTAAAATTGATAATTTTTTCCTTCTATAGTATTTTTACAGTAGCGTATTTTCTCCCAGGCTCTTTTGCCTAAAGCAGTTTGTCAATATAATTGATTATAATTATCTTAAAGAAAGAATATTATGGCTTGATTATTATATGTTGATGTAATGACAGTTATCAACCACCTCCCATGGGCTCAGAGGAGTACACTGTGAATTTGGTTTAGATTTGGCCCAAGAGTTCTTTAGGGGGAGACCGGTATTTTGGCTAAATCTGAAACCGTGTTTTGTACTCGATTTCTGGGTTTTCGTTATGCATGGATGGGCAAGAAGACCCTGACCTGACCTCGGGTAATATTTGCTTTTGTAATAGAGTAAATCACTAGCCTATTTTGAAGCTGATTTTGACATAAGAAGATGACATCTGCATACATTTTTTTCAGGTTTGATTTTAATATTAATTGATATTGTTGTTCATTATTATTAATTATCTCTTTTCATATTCATTATAATTCATTGTTTGTTTACATTATGTAATCTGTATATGTATGGCTGACAGACATAGAGGATATACTTTGTAAATTAAGTGTTTTGCATGTCTTGATGTGATAGTCGTTTTGTCTGTTGAGACTTTACCACTTATTCGTAACTGGTTCCACTTTGCCATTTATTCTTGACTGGTTCCACTTTGCCATTTATTCTTGACTGGTTCCACTTTGCCACTTATTCTTAACTGGTTTAACTTTACCATTATTCTTAACTGGTTCCACTTTACTACCTATTCTGAACAGGTTCCACTTTGCCACTTATTTGTAACAGGTTCCATTTTGCCACTTATTCTTATCTGGTTCCACTTTACCACTAATTCTTAACTGGTTTCACTTTGCCATTTATTCTTAACTGGTTTCACTTTGCCTTTTATTCTTAATGGGTTCCACTTTGCCACTCATTTTTAACTGGTTCCACTTTACCAAATATTCTTAACTGGATCCACTTTGCCATTTTCCTTAACTGGTTCCACTATGTTGATAAGTTTTTTATGTCTGTGTAGGGCCTTGTTTGTTTATTTATTAATTTGTATTGGTTATTGATTAGTTTTTATTAATTGCATTTTGATTGTCACTATTTATTCCTATTTGAGAGGGGGTGGACAGAGACTGATTGGAGTTGGGGAAATGAGGCAGGTAATATCTGTCTGTCAGAATTAATGCCCAGAAGACTTCCAACCTCTGCAAGTAGATAGTTCTTAATCACAGTATTCCCTGATTAAAATATTCTGCTCTGAAAACTCAAAACGAATTGCTTCAATACTATATTCATCTCTACTGATATTCTCTGCTCGTTGATTATACAGTCGGATTATGTAATACCTGCTTTGGCTGTATTTTGACAAAAGAGGCATTGTGAAGTCTTCAGGTATACAGTATACAGCACTATACATCCCCGTAAGGGATGCTTTTTTGGAAGAAATACAATAGAACCACAATGTATACTCTTTGTGTATATATACCTTAAGAGTAATTAATTGGGCCATGAAGCTGCTATAGAGAGAATGGTTTCTTAGTTTTGTATTGTGTGAGAGTTCTTTCTTTTGTAAAGACTCTGGCGTAAATATGAGACTGCATAGAGGCAGGTTTTTTTTTTCTATATTTAATTCTATATACTTTACTTGAAAAGGTACAGCGGGTTAATCTTGCTTTAATAAAAGGTTAAATGACATTAAAGTTTGTGAAGTACAGTACTTGTTATAGGTTCAGTTACTTAACTCAGATAATGCCTCAAGGCATAAGATTATTCCCTTTTGCCCTGTGGACGACCCAAGCAGGATATTAGGGGACTGTTGTGAGTCTCTTATCCCCAAGGCTCAAAAAGGAGTGATCGGGGTATATTAGCTTCTGGTGAATGTATGTGCTTTGATTTGGCCAACCCCATTACAAGGAGATTGCGGCTCTTGTATATGTATTTTCAGTTACTGAATACATTAGAAACTTTTTTAACATTCAGCAGCCCTTGACCCGTGAATTCTGTGTTTTCTTGAATAATCATCTATGCTGTAGGAAGGGTATGTAGCCTTAATTCCCTAGCTCCAACCTGTCTATGTCCACCTCCACAGGAATGGAGAATAATAATGTCACATAAAACGGCAAACAGCAACAGCTATAGTAATATTTTTGCATTTGTCAGTGTTGATATATATTTGGTCTCAAAATTTATTATTTATTTTCACCATAATTTTATATTGATTAGTGTGATTCTTCGAATCTGATTTCTTCTTAAGTGTGGTTCCATCTTTTTAAACAATTTTGTGGGTTTTTTCGTGTTATGTAGGCGTGTCCTGCTTTTCTTTTCTTTTTTTATTTAGTGAGGAGTGTCCTGTGTTTTGATGAATATTGCTTTTATTGGTGGCAAAGTTTATTTTTAAAGTGTTCATTGACTGTTGTCAAACTATATTTACAGCATTTTTTTAGTCTTCATCTAAAGTATGTTGAATAAAAAAAAAATAAGCCCCTCTTTGAAATCATTCGAAAAAGAGTTATTTTCATAAAGTTTTTACTTCGTTTTAAATTTTGCCGTAGTTCTTGGTGTCATTTCTATTTCAGTGAATATGACTATGTAGTTTATATTAGAAATCATATAGTTCTGTTTAAAAATTAGATGGTTCTGGTCATTAATTTTTAACAGTATAGTCACTATTTCATCGCAGGGCATTCACTCAGTTGAATATCTTGCAGTAAGAATGAAAGGGTAGCGGTACTCTACTTATGGTAGCTCCTGTCAACTCAGCAAACTTAGTGAATGTGCCAATGGATGTTTGGTGACATCTTAATAAGTTCATATTTTGATCGGTGCAGATTTTCTTTTAAATGTAACCAATTTTATCCTTATCAAAGTTCAAGCTAATGAAGATCCTGTTTCACCACAGTCCTCACACTTTGAATGGTGTACTCATTGAAGCTGTTGAGTTAATAGGGACTACCAAAGGATGGCTGCCGCTTTTAAATTAGTTTTCTATTTCCAGTGATTTTACGTTCATTGCATCTGTAGATATACTTACAGCTAATAAAGTTAATACTAATGTTACTTACGGTTCATATACTAACCAGACATAGCTATTTCTCTGTTCTGTAAGTGGATTCTACGCAATTTGTTTTTAATTCATCATTATATTTCCTTTACAAATATTATTTTCTAATACTTTTTTTGTGTGTGTAACCATTACTCCCCATTATGAGGGTGGACACAGGCAGGTTAGAGCTTGGAAAATAAGGCATGTTGCCTTTCTTTGCTCCCCGCGGTGGGGTCGATAACTATCTTCTATATTGCATATAAATTTGGTATCTGGAACAGTTAAATCACAGTAATTATTGTATTATAATGTTCTCTATTCTGCATCTAACTAATTAATTTTGTGTATTTGTATAAATACTTTGACTGTTTCTTTCTGTCTGTCGTTTTCCTTTGTGTGACATTGCCTCATCTCTACCTTGTCCTTAACCTTTATCTTTTCCTTCGTCTTGGTATTCTCTCTTGCCCGGGCCTTTATTGATGAGGGCAGTTTTTGCCTGCCCCGGCGTCACACTCATAAAAAAAAATTTGATATCTATGAGATTGTAAATATACAACTTTGGGAGTAACTGCTTGCATATGACCCCATGTCAATGCCTTTAGAACTGAAAAAAAATCTTGGAATTGAAATACCATTATTAAACTTGAGTAATTTCAGTAATTTAAGTAAATTATGACAATGTGAAAATGTCATTTTTCTCTATGTTGTTGCTTTGCCGCTTTTTTGTCACTATTAATCCCCCATTTTAATGAGCGTGGACACAGGTTGGAGTTGGGGAATTAAGTATGGATGCTATTCCAAACATCCCGAGATGGGCTCGAACCCAGGTTTGTCATTTCCCGAGTCGAGTCTTCTAATCATTGAGCTACAGCGATACTCCAATTTTTCTTGTAGACTCTTGCTTATTTTTTTTTACAGATTATCTCTATGACTACGGAAAATGTTCCTCATAATCCAACACCAAAACAATAAATTAGCTAAACCTATTTGTGACTTGAACAAACCACAATATTAATTATAACAAGTAGAAATATGTTAACATATTTATGTGTTTACTTGACGATAAGGAAAATTGTTTTAAGCTTGTTGGCAAATACTCTTGGCACCTGAAAGGGACATACAAATACTTTATCATATATGTAAACCTTAACGATACTTTTCAATAATTATTATTTAGCAAAAGAACCAAACACTCTAATGGTGATGCTATTAAACATGGAAGGCCGAGCAATACAGGAGATGTGAGCAAAGTCTGGACAAGTCAAACAAAGGCAAGCGTCTAAAGATAAAGATAGTCATCAATGGATGGCACAAGCAAAGGAAGAAAACATGAAATCAAGACATACATTATACCTCAAGTCAACAATGAACAGTTCATCTATCTGTCATACACTACAGTAAATCCACTTCTTGAAAAGGTACTTAGCATAATGCAATAGTCTTGGACTCTCTTAAAAGACATACAATATACATACACAAAAAAAGTAGGTTTCCTCTCAGCCAAATTGATGGTTGTAAGTAGATCTTCAATATGCCGTTTCCTTATAACACGTGTTTTAAGTAAGCTTCATTTGGTTAGTGCCAACCCAACTGGCACCTTAAGCTTACAAGGTGCTTCCTTTCTTAATGTAACAGAAGAAAACAACTAAAATACAATGAAAATTATTTCTAACAAAATGGACAACAGTTCCAAAACTAATGAATTCGAATGCTCTTCATTTTCTAAATTAAAATATGAATAGACTAAAATATTCTGAGAAATAGTGTGTACCTTAGAAAGTGAACTGAAGACTTTAAAATAGACACATGTACGTAAATAACCAATGTTCTACAGGCAACAGTGATCGATTTCATACAAATCTCTTTTCTGTTGATTATTTGAGAAAACCCCTTGGAAGGCCAGTCTAGCAAGTAGTCATTACATATTTAACATTTAAGGATTTAACTCGTCTAATAGCTCTTCTCGTGATCTGGTATGCTAATTATATGGCTAATCACCTTTATTAGGAAATATTACGCGTTGTGGCAACAAGTTTCAGTCCTTGCAAAGCAATGCCAGTACTACTGGCACTGTGTCGTATTGAAACAGGCACCTCTATAGGAGTGTCAGACATCATGAGGATAAATTCTAATGCCTGCATATCAAGGGGTAAGCAGTCGGTATTAACAGAGTGATACTAAAAAAAAAGCCATTACAATGACAACTCAATATATATATTCTATTTGGCGTAAAAGTCATTTTTTTTCTTTTATTTTTAATAATTATTTTATTTACAGAAACAAAAACATGAAAGGTCATATTGTATTCTCTTGTCTTCTTTTTTATATACTTGAAAAAGAATTTATTTCAATAACTAAAACTAAACTATTGGTAGACTGTATTGCATGTTGTGATTTATTCTGCCTCCTTTATTGTTTAATAAGGATTAACAAACTGAAAGCATCAAAATTAAAACAGGAGTAGGCTGTGTCATATGCTGTCATCTTGTCTTCCTACTTTATTATTGACTAAAGTTCTATTTCAGCAACTAATGGTAATATAGGAGACGTTGGTGTTTATGTTGTCTTTCTTCTTCCTTTATTATTGTCAGAGATTTAGAAACCAAAAGTAAATAGGAGTAAAGACTGTATTTTGTGTTATCATTTTTCCTCCTTTATTCTTAATGAACGTTTTATTCAAAGAATCAAAAGTAAAATGGAAATAGACTGTGTGCTCTGTTTTCCTTTTCTATCTATTTCTAATAAAGGAGTTTTTGTCAGTTAACCAAAAGTAAAATATGAGTAGCCAGTATACTGCACTCTTTATCTTTTCTCTTCCATTATTCTTAAAGCTTTTGTTGTTACATATTCTTCTTCGTCTACATCTTTTCCCACTTTTATGTGGGGTCGATGTTTCTGGCCAGTTTTCTCCATTTGTTTCTGTTAAAGCTTTTGTTCAATTAACCAAAAATATAAAGGAATCGAATATGTTACTCATTGGTACAGAGAAGATGGATTATAAAGGATCTAAAAGTAGATTAAAATAGGCTGTCTTATGTGTTGTAGTTATTAAGCAAGTTATATTAAGTGTGCTTTGACTCGGCCATATCCCTTGCAAGGAGGATTGCTGCCATTGTATAAGTATGTGAGTATGATAAGTGAATGTAAACATGGACAGAATTAGGATTGTTGAGGATAAGTGTACACGTAGAATAAAGCAAAAATTATAGTGTTGTGGTAGATTATACCTACAAATTCTACAGTGCAGTGGCAGATAATAACTTATCATGGAACTATAGTGTATAGGGTCGTAAAAATAGTGCATAAATATTGTGACTGGAAAATATTTCTTTATATAAAACCTTCAGAAATAATAATAAAACAAATTTGCTTCAGTTGAGAACTTTTACACCATTTTGAAATATATATAATGTCATAAATATAATTAGTCGTTTCACTGGCACACTCCATAGGCTAGTGCCATCTTGATCTTTGATGTATAATGACACTGTATACTTTGTCAGCAAAACTGCTGACACTCCCATAAGAGGTGCCGATCCATAGACCAATTTTTCAAGACTACCAGCAAAGCCACTCCGTGGGAACAACCTTTAACTGCCAGTAAGACACTTTAACAATTGCTAGTAAGACTTGTCTTTTTCTTAAGGATGATTTTAATTGTTAATTAGGGCATAGTTCTACAGCTAATGAATAAAAAAATAAATAAAAATTATTAAATGATGTTCAGTAGCTAATAATCATAATTTGTAATTAGTAATGTCTTTGTACATGGTTACGGTAATTATTTAAAGAAAATACTAAATGCTGACTACTGATTCCTGGCTTATTTGAACTTTTTATGTTATTTTAAAGTGGTAATTAGTTATTGGCAAGTACTATATACTTTGAAGAAAACATTGTTATAATCATATTTCAACTAGAAGAAAAATGAAGGAACTTTCGAAAGCTGAATGATTATAATAACATAGATATCATATAAACACATAGTAATTATTGAGTTCCTATTTTTTTTTTTTTGGTAGGACAACACCACCTTTATTAATACATCGTAAGGGAATAAGAGTTGATAACATACAGCATAATAATAGCAGTATTAAATTTTAAAGAAAAAAATCTTTTCTCAGGCACTAATTAGTAGTAAAACATAACACACTCAATGACACTTAACAAAAACCAAGTCGTGTAAAAAAAAAAATAATAAACTCGTGTAACAAAAAGTCATGTAAAAAAATAAAAAAAATAAAGGCCTAACGAAATAACCACTTGATAATAAAATGAAACAAAGGCTCAACTATTCAAAGCTTTCATACTAATATAAAGTTGTGATTAAAATAATAATAAAACCGCCTATCAAAGTAACCGCTTCGATAATACAATCAAACAAGTTTTGAGCCTCAAGTCCTAAATGTTGTTAAAACAAAACCTAAAATTCAATAACATGAAACTAAATTAAATCTTTGGCGAAGTCACCACAAAATATTAAAACCAAACAAGAACCACCACAGTCATCAGTCACAGACAGTCAAGACTCCTAATTGTTCGTCTTTTAACAGCTAAACTTTTTTCTTTTCAATGAAAAAATGTGTCTCTGTTCTGCTTTCGTATTGATGCGGCAACGCGACAAAAGGTAGATTGCTCAAAAAAACTTTTGAATATAGAAAATGAAATATTCAGAGATTTGGAAAATGAAATATTCAGAGATTTGGAAAATGAAACTTGATAACATATTCTATCCTGTCCAAAACGCTGGATGCTTTTGTGATAGAAACAAGGGGGGAATTTCGTTTTGAAATAAAGTAAATAAATTTTGCAATCCTTAATGGTTTCAGACTACCAAAGTCATCTATGTTATTTTGAGAGAGAGAGAGGGAGAGGGAGAGGGAGAGGGAGAGGGAGAGGGGGAGAGAGAGAGAGAGAGAGAGAGAGAGAGAGAGAGAGAGAGAGAGAGAGAGAGAGAGAGAGAGAGAGAGAGAGAGAGAGATTTCCCCCCCCCATTATTTCAATCCTATTCTTAATTAAGAGGACCTAACTCGCCCAGTTCTCTGATAGCCTCCATGGCGTACCTCTAATTAGATAAATTATTCTACATAATCTGTTTCAGCATTGTGTTCAGTATCCTGGATTTCAAGGTATATCCTCAACAAGGCCTAATTCACGCTGTTTATATATCTAACTCTTGGACTATCTCTAGCTCCAATACCCGGAAAATATCCAAACAAACTAATACTTGTCCGACAGTCTCTCATACCCGTATTTTAAACCCAGGTATACAATTAAATTCTCTCTACAGCAATATCTCCAATATTCTTTTACCAATTCCAAAACATATATTTCTCTCGTTTTTCACTCTGGAACCACAAGACTCCACGAATTCCTTTACGATACTTCACAACCAACATTTGTTGAGAAAATGTAGTGTAAGGCGCAGTTACTTTCTCACACAATATTGGTCTGTCTAAGTTTACAGTTCCCATTACACACATTAATCAGTGTCTCCGGTACTTTTGGCTTTTCTCCTTGTTCTATCGCTTATCTCCATCTCTATAATCTAAGTTATGTAGCCCACTGAGTCAAGTAATTCATTTTTCTTCCACCAATGCCAAGGCAACCAATGCAAAGGAGTTGAATTAGTATATTTATGGTAGTTTCGTATTAAAGGAAGCATACTTCAAAAATAGCTCTCCGGTCATTCACAAGCCAATTCACACTAGGTTTCTTTTTTATTTTTGACACACCAAACTATATGGTTATTCCCTATCCTCTATATACTCATCTTTTTCTTTTAGATTAAAAATTTTCTTAACCAGCTTCACATTCCTTAAGTTCAGTCCTAAGACATTTCTCTCCTAACTCTTCTTGGTGCCATCAGATCCACAAGCACCTACAACTACCATCCATTTTTACTTTTTTTTTTTATTCTTAGCATCACTCACATTAACCCTTTATTCGCATGCTTAAACTTCTTCATGCACTTCCGGAGGTGACAGTCCAGCGGTCGAGCCCATGGCAGGTTGATAGGAAGTGAATCTATCCTTAGTTCCCCAGCTCAAACCATCTGCGTCCATCCCCAAATGGGTACTAATGGTGACATATAAAACGTAAACAAATATATTCACATCTTCAACCCAGGCCCTGGCACACCATTATACAGGGTGTCCACAAAGTCTGGGTACATAGGAAATTTCACTATGCAGAGCTATTCAATCGAGTTCACCTGAATTTTGTAAAACACATCAAATTATGCATTGAAAATTATGGAAATCATATTGAAAATATCATTTATTAACATTAGATTTAAATAAAATTGTTTTGTTTTAAAAGTATGTGTACACAGGAGATTAACACATACTTTTAAAACAAAACAATTGTATTTAAATCTAATGTTAATAAATAATATTTTCAATATGATTTCCATCATTTTCAATGCATAATTTGATGCGCTTTACAAAATTCAGGTGAACTCGATTGAATAGCTCTGCATAGTGAAATTTCCTATGTACCCAGACTTTGTGGACACCATTGTATAAAAGATGGCACTCATTGGCATGAAGTAAAAGGGCACAAGGAAGAAAATGAAAAACAGATGAAAAATTTACCCTGTGTTAATAAAAGATGATCAAGAAATAGAGACAATCAATAGTATGAAGTAAAGGAAAACAACAAGGGAAAGAGAATATAGCTGAAAAATGTCTTCTTGTCAAAAAAAAAAAAAAAAAAAAAAAAGGAAACACGGAAAGGAAAAATAAATAAAATAGATAAAAATGTGTCTCTTGGTAGTCTTGAGGGAAATCCCAGCATCAAAATTATACAACCAAAGGCAACTAACCAGCGAAATAGCTTTACAGATACTTGACTGGCTCGCGGCTATTACTAAATGCTTGTTCTACTGTATTAATTTCTTGAGAACCAATGACTTTTAGATCACTTATTGATAGAATCTTTTTACAAAAAGTTTTTTTTTTATTTATGCTTTAAAGGTAGAATTTATTTTCATAGCATTATTATGGGGCTCTTTGTGGGGGCCAAGTTACTTCAGTGACAGAATCAGCAAGTCGGGAAGCCAATAACGTGGGTTCGAGCTCACTGCAAGACGTTAGGAAGGGTATCAAGCTCCAATCTGTCTGTTTTCACTGTCATTCATGGAGGGTAATTGTGACTCAAACGGTGAACTTTATGGGGTTCTTTATCTTTACCCTTGTGCTTTGGGGGTTCTGCATCTATACAAGAGACTAAATAATTTCTATCACTTACAATGCAAATAATATCAATTTACACTAAGAATTAACCTTTCATTCATATATTTCGAAATGGTTTGATTCACATTACTTTTTCCCTTGATAAATAAAGCTGAATATTACATAACGTTATTTGCTGTTTTATGTGTTACTTTTCATCATCATGCGATTGGGGGTGGACACAGGCTGGTTGGAGCTGGGGAATTAAAGTTAGATGCCCTTATTAGCGCCCCGCGGTATTTTCGAATGCAGGGTGGTCACTATTTGTGAAGTGATATCTTTCTTCCCCGGGCATTTTTTTTTTTTTGTAGCTCGGCCTCGAGGCAATATCTTCCTGAAGTGCGACCCCACGATAGTCAATGGATACCTGATACTTATTTATACTGCTAAGTGAACAGAAGCATCTGGGACTAGAGAAACCTGTCCAAGAGTTCTTACAGCACTAACAGAATGAGAAGGTGAAATTTTCTCTCTCCCACCACCACTGCTATACAGGAAATTGCACCGCTTAAAGTGTCACGAACTGGGGTGACCATATGTTGAAGCTGCAAAATTAAGGCTGAATACCTTTCCTAAGGTCACGCTGTGGAATCGAACCCACGTTCGTCGCCTCCCGACTCACGCACTCTCCTACAGAACTACCTCCATAATCTATAACTTCTGCTGCCTTAATACGTGATTCTTGGCACCCAAAGCTAACTTCATACAGAAGTGTCACGTGTTATTTATGACAAAGAACAAAAACTAATTATGTAACTGGCAATCTGTTTCATATTACTAATACTAAACTATCAATAAGGACCGAGTTGTCAATGTCATATTACTAGCAAATTAAAAACTAGTTTATCCAAGCTAAGCATTAAAAAAAGTAATCTTTCCAAACTAGATATATTACAAAAACGATCTCTAATAGACATAAATACTTCCATTAATAGGTTCTTGGCACAAGAAAGTTACAAACTGATAAACTGCTGGTGTGTGAACTAGATATCTGTTGCGAGTTATCTACATCATTATAAATAAACAAAAATACTAGTCTATTAGACTATTAATACCGTAGTAATTTTTATGATTAATAGTATTAATAGAACGAAAATAATACAAGGAACAACTTATTGAATTATACTACTCGCAGATCACAATTTTAAAGTATGGAAAATAAATACTGTACTTGAGAAGGATTTTTGCTGCAACAATTAATCAAATCAGGAGGGCCTCTTATAATCACTACGACACTGGTCTGACATATATATATCGTCATGGAGTAATATTTTCCCTTTAACTTGGAAATCCAATATAATTGAGAAGACAAAACCTTCGTAGAAATTTCGCCTCCTCAGCCACAAATCTACCATTGTTCAGTGAATGACATAAAATTATTCCATTTCTGCTAGGTAACTGAATGCTCTTATTGTCTGGTTTCATCCATAATCTTGCACATGGCGTCTTGTAACATGTTCTTATTCTTTTTGATGCTAAAGTCTTCAGTAAATAACTGGAGGAATGATTATACTGTTCTGTAAGATTCTCCAATGAAGCTCTAGAAATACAAAATTAGTTAGAAACTTACAAGTGTACACAGTCACAATAAACACATAGTAAAGAATTTAATGACATGAACAAGACGTGTGTGGTGTGTGTGTGTGTGTGTGTGTGTGTGTGTGTGTGTGTGTGTGTGTGTGTGTGTGTGTGTGTGTGTGTGTGTGTGTGTGTGTGTGTGTGTAAAACATATTTTACCCCTACCGAGACTAGAACCTAAGGCAAATAAATACGGTGCCAAGGCGCTACGAACTACATGAATGAATTTCTAAAAGGAAAGAGGCCAACTTTACAGCCTAGTGCTATACTAAGAATGAATACTTTATTTCTGAATGCAGTTTGTACATATTACAGCTTCTCCCAACCTCACTCGTGGTTTCGTTTTCTCATGAAATTAAAATCTCATGCTACATTGGTATCAATAATAACCAAATAAATACAGTAACATATGTGAAAATATGAAATATATTTTACCCCTCGCTGGGTAAAATTAACAGTTTATTAA
>JAXCGZ010019558.1:0-12500 GCA_037179515.1 Halocaridina rubra
GAACAGGCTTCAATATATTAAGTGTTGAAAGATCTGACAGGACTGGTGGAGGGATAGCACTACTCATAAGTGAAAGGATTCAGGTTGAAGAAATAAACTTTGGTATAGAAAGTGAGTTCAAGGAATTTCTTGTTGCTTGCATAAATACTGTGTCAGAGAGTATTATAATAACTGTTGAATATAATCCACCAATAAACCAACATAGGCTAGAAGTTTATGAGGAAAGACATACAGGTATTGAAGTCATAAACTCAGTAGTTAACATTGCACAGGAGAGAAAATATAGGATTTTGATTATGGGAGATTTTAATCATAAAGAGACAGATTGGATAAATCTTGACCCACATAGTGGTGAGGACTCATCCGAGGCATGATTCTTAGATTGCGCACAAGGAAATTTCCTACACCAACATGTACTGGAACCAACCAGGGCCAGGGATGGGGATGAGCCATCACTTCTTGATATCCTATTCACAGATAACGTGTTGGATATTGAAAAAATTGAGTATGAACCACCAACTGGAAAGAGTGACCACTGTGTGTTGTTGATGGAGTATATCATTGAAGATATTCTGCCTGAGAGTAGAGGCACTGAGGACATGAGGAGGAACTATCCGAAAGGCGATTATATCAAAATGAATGAGGTTTTTGCAGTTACTGACTGGAGGACCTTATTTAACAACAAACCTGTACAAGAAATGTAAGACATCTTTTGTGAGAAATATGGGAAGATAGTAGATTGCTGCATACTTATCACCAAAGTAGGTGTAATTCATGCCAGAGAGAAATGGTTCGATAATAAGTGTAAAAGAGCTAAAGAGTGGAGAGACAGATGCTGGAAGAGGTATAGGAGGAGAAAAATATAAATACCTGGCAGACCTAAAAAAGAGCAAGAAATTTTTACCTAAGTAAGAGAAGAGAAGCAGAGAGAGACTAAAAAAATGAGACATCACCTGGAAGGCTAAAGAAAATCCCAAACTTTTCCACACCTTTATCAGAGGAAATTGAAGGTAAAAGAACAGGTTTTAATGTTTGAGAGAGCAGATGAATGTATCAATGAGACAGATGAAGAGATCTAAAAAGAATTGAACAAGGAGTCTCAATCAGTATTTGCAGTAGAAAATACCCCATCCTTCAGATTGCAGAGATAGAAGCTCATGGACTGGTATTAGAGAACACCATCCTTTCAGCCACAGAGGTATGCAAAGCGCTGATGGATTTAGATGTCAATAAAGCTACAGGTCCTGATGATATCCCCTCATGTACTTGAAAAATGCGCAATTCAATATCAGCGGCACTAAGTATCATAGTTAAAAAGTCGTTGGAGTCGGGGGATATCCCAAGATGCTGGAAACAAGCAAACGTGATACCTATCTTCCAAAAGGGAAGGAGGGATACAGTTCTGAACTATAATGCAAAGTTATGAAGAAACTACTAAGGAAACATATCTCTCTTCACTTGGAATCCTTCAACTTTTTGTCAGTGAGACAATATGGCCTCAGAAAAGGTAGATCAACAGTAACAAACTTATTAGAATTTTATGATGAGGTAACCAAAATCTTACAGGAAAGAGAGGACTGGGCAGATTGCATATTCCTAGACTTCCAGAAAGCATTTGGCACTGCCCCACACGGGAGACTTATCAAAAAGCTGTAAGCAATGGCAAGAATAGGTGGAAATGTCTTGAAATGGACAAAACATACTTAGAAGGAAGGGAACAGTGGGTTAGAGTAAGACACTCAGTGTCCGAATGGAATAGAGTTAGTAGTGGAGTTCCACAGAGTTCAGTTTTAGGGCCACTTTCGTGCCTTGCATATGTTTATGACCTACCAGAGTCTGTAAATTCATTCATGAATATGTTTGCAGATGATGCAAAGATTGTGAAGAAAGTAAAAAACGAGAACAATGGTAGAGAACTTCAGGAGGATCTATATAGTCTGCATGAGTGGACAGAAAAGTGGCTAATGAAATTCAATGACTTCAAAATGTATGGTAACGAGAATGGGTACAAGTGCAAGAAGGCCCAAGCTTGACTACTTAGTTGCAGGAGTACAACTTCAAGAGACAGTATAAGCTTTCTTAGCAAATGTAAGGGTAGCCTTCAGGCACATGGACAAGGAAATCTTCAGAAATAGTTTTATGTAACCTATGTGAGGCTAAAACTTGAATATACAGCCCGCATTTGGAATCCACACTTGAAAAAGTACGTAGTTAAGCTGGAAAAAGTTCAAAAACATGCCACGAAACTTAAGCCAGAAATAGGCAATCTCAGTTATGATGAGAGGCTGAGGGAATTACACTTACCATCACTCGAAGCCAGAAGATTGAGGGGAATATGGTGAGTTTTTTAAATTCGTTCATGGTTATGACAGAGTGGATAAGAATGGATATTTTGATATATCTGGCACTAGAACTAGAGGTTATAGTTCAAAGCTTCGTAAGAAACCTTCTTTGCAGGATGTAAGGAAGTACTCTTTTAGTGTAAGAGTAGTTGATAATTGGAATTCGATAAGCAAGGAGGTGGTTAATGCTAACTCAGTCCATAGTTTTAAGGACAGGTATGATAAGTATCACTAAGTACAAAATGGAACCGATCAGGAGACGGGAAGATATGAGCTTTGAGCACTTTCCCGTAAGCACAATTAGGTAATCACACACACACACACACACACACACATATCTATACACACTGCATTATGACACTTTACATTAATTACCTCTGTAAATGAGTGTATAATATTCTTGACAGTGATAAAGTACTCTCGTTTCTCTTTTCCTCAATTATCAAAATATGTCTCTGTAACCCAGCCACTGAGGGGGGCAAGCCAGCCTCAACTTGGTACCGGTCCCAAGCCCGGGTAGATGGGGAGGCTTGGCGGCAGGAAAGGCATCCGGCCATAAAAATTTTTGCCAAAACCAAAATATGGCCAGTACAGATAACGAGAATAATCACCATACTAGGGCGTTCCCCTTAGGCGTCACGTTGGGGCTTCTCCTGACCCCTCCGGAAAGACAGCAAGGGGTACCCAGTCATGGGCAGGTTGGGTTAAAGAGGCAAGCTTGAGGGAGAGTGTCAGAGGTGGTGCTGCGGGTGGGCACTCTTAATGTGGGGACGATGACTGGGAAGGGGCGAGAATTGGTGGATCTGATGGAGAGGAGGAAAATTGGAGTGCTGTGTGTGCAGGAGACCAGGTGGAAAGGAAATAAGGCGAGGGAACTGGGTGAGGGTTGCAAATTGTTCTATTGTGGAGCAAATGAGGAAGGGAGGAATGGTGTAGAAATAATACTATCCAAAGACCTGAAGGAAAGCTTACTTGGTGTGAATAGAAAGAGTGACAGAATTATGAGTTTAAAGCTGGGACTGGGAGAAACGGTAGTCAATGTGGTATGTGCCTATGCCCCACAAACTGGTTGTACAGCGGAGGTGAAGGATGCATTTTGGGAGGAGATGGACCAGGAGCTTAGAACAATTCCTATAAAGGAGAGGGTAATTTTGGGAGGAAATCTACATGGCCACTTGGGAATTGGGAGAGCTGGGATAGGTAGAGTTCATGGGGGCTGGGGGGTGGGCAAGAGAAATGAGGGGGGAGAGGAGTGATTGAATTTGCAGTGGCATTTGATCTGGCATTGGTCAACACATTCTCTGAGAAAAGGAAAACAGATTGATTACATACAGTAGTGGTGGAGGGGAGAGCCAGATAGATATATTGTTGTGTAGGAGACCATCTGAAGGAGATTAGCAACTGTAAAGTAATAAATGGGGAGAGTGTAGCAGTGCAACATAGGCTAGTAGTAACTGATTGCAGGCTCAGGAAATGTAGGAAAAGTAAGAAGCCGAGAATGGATCCAAAGATAAAGTGGTGGAGATTGAAAGATGCAGAGCTGAGAGCTAAGTTTAAGGGAAGAGTGTTGGAAGCGATAAGGTTGCATGAAGATGTACAAGAATGGTGGACAGAGAATAGTAAGGTGATTTTGAGGGTTGGTGAGGAGGTACTTGGAAAATCATCAGGAAGGAAACCCCCAAATGATAAAGAGTCATGGTGGTGGAATGAGGAAGTGCAAGAACGGCTGATTTATCAGGCCTGGAGCAGGATAAAGAAGAGTACAAGCAGGCAAAGAAAGAGGCAAGGAGAGCAGTAGCAAAAGCAAAGGCAGAGAAATTGAATGAAGTCTATGAAGAGCTGGAAACACCAGAAGGAGAGAAGAAAATATGGCGAATTGCCATGGCCCGAGATGCTGCAACCAAGGACTTGACCCAAGTAAGACAAATAAAGGATAACTATGGAGTAGTTCTAGCAGAAGAGGATGAAATAAAAAGCAGATGGGAAACTTATTTTGAGGGATTACTAAATGAAGAGAACCCAAGAGCAGTATTTGAGGATGGACTTCCAAATGAAGCAGTTACAACAACAGTGGCTAGAAAAGAGGTCGAGCAGGCAGTAAGGAAGATGAAAAATGGAAAGGCAGTAGGACCTGATAAGATGCCAGTGGAGGTATGGAAGAGTCTTGGAGAGGAAGGCATAGATATCTTGTGGGACCTAATGCAAAAGATCTTTAGTCAGGAAAAGATGCCAGAGGAGTGGAGAGGAAGCTTAATCATCCCAATCTATAAAGGGAAGGGAGACATTCAGGAGTGTGGAAACTATAGAGGTATAAAGTTGTTAAGTCATACTATGAAGATATGGGAGAAGATCATAAAGAGGAGACTCAGAGAGGTAACGACAATTGGGGATGAACAGTTTGGCTTTATGCCTGGAAGAGGGACAGTGGATGCCATATTTGCCTTGAGACATATGATGGAAAAGCATAAGGAGAAACAGAAAGGACTGCATATGGTCTTTAATGACCTGGAAAAGGCATATGATCGAGTACCACGTCAAGAGGTGTGGAGGTGTATTAAAGAAAAGGGATTCCCGCAGAAATATGTAAGAATCATCCAAGATATGTATGAGAGGGCAGAGGCCAATGTTAAGAGCAGTGTGGGCTTGACGAAAAGTCTCTTAGTAAATGTTGGTCTACATCAAGGGTCTGCTTTGAGTCCATATCTATTTGATCTGGTCTTGGATGCAGTAACCCAGGGTATTAGAGATCAGTCTCCATGGTGTATGCTCTTTGCAGATGACATTGTACTGTGTATCAACAGACGAGAGGTAGTGGAGAAGCTTGAGGAGTGGAGAAGAGTGATGGAGGATAGAGGACTGAAAATCAGCAGGAAGAAGACAGAGTACTTGAGGTTGAGAGATGATGAGGATGGGGAGGTCAATTTGCAGGGGAAGGTGTTGAAAAAGAGTTGAAAAGTTCAAGTATTTGGGATCAACAGTAGCAGAGGATGGTGACCTAGAGTCAGAAATAACCCACAGAATACAAGCGGGATGGAAGAACTGGAAGAAATTGTCTGGGGTGCTGTGCGACAGGAGAATAGGGATTAAGTTGAGGGGTAAAGTGCACAAGACAGTTGTGAGACCTGCGACGATGTATGGAGCAGAGACATGGGCAATAAAGAAGACACAAGAGAAAAAACTGGATGTGGCAGAGATGAGGATGTTGAGATGGATGTGTGGGGTGACAAGAAGTGATAAGATCAGAAACGAGGTAATTCGAGGTACATCAAAAGTTAGAGAAATATCAGATAATATACAAGAAAGTAGACTGAGATGGTATGGTCATGTCGTTAGGAGGGATGAACAGTATGTTGGGAGGAGGGTAATGGAAATGGATTTACAAGGTAGGAGAAGGAGAGGGAGACCAAAGCGTAGGTGGATGGGTTGCATCAATGACGACCTGAGGTCTAAAGGTTTGTTGGGTGATGAGGTATGGGGCAGAAACAAATGGAGAAAACTGGCCAGAAACATCGACCCCACATAAAAGTGGGAAAAAATGTAGACGAAGAAGAAGAAGAGAAGATCAAAATATGTCTTTTTCTATATATATATATATATATATATATATATATATATATATATATATATATATATATATATATATATATATATATATATATATATATATATATATATATATATATATATGCACAGTATATACACAGTGTGTATATATATATATATATATATATATATATCACATATATACATATATATATATATATATATATATATATATATATATATATATATATATATATATATATATATATATATATATATATATATATATATATATATATATATATATATATATATATATATATATATATATATATATATATATATATATATATATATATATATATATATATATATATATATATATATATATATATATATATATATATATATATATATATATATATATATATACACCTAGTTTGCTTTTTACGAGTTTATAATCCGCAAAATTGGTATAACGCCCTGTTCCATTCTCGGAATAGAAGGAAAAGGATGATTCATTTAAAATCGTGAGAAAAGTGGAGGTTTTATTACTCAAACTTAAATGTCCGACATGGCGTGTTCTACTCCAGTGAAAAAAACAAAACAATAGCGCAATGCAAAGCGCACGAATTAATCAGCTCAAAAGTTATACATAACATTCCTCCCTCCAAGAAAAGACATACAAAACTTATCAAAAATGGATCAGAAAAATATCAACATACAACAATCATTATACAGAAATATCAATATATTATGGCAACAAAAGACATTACAAATTTAATTTTTCTGGTGGCTTAATAATTCTCTTTGATCTCCGTAATACTGGAGATGGTGATACAATCTGTTTATCATTCACACCACACCTTTCAGTTTCTGAGACTGTGTCTTCAGACTCAATACAATTACTATCAGGTTGAACTGAAACATCACACCTTTGTGAAGATACTTCAACATCATTAGTGGAACTAGAGGCATAGGAATAATTACTTACATTCGAAGAACCTAAAGGCATTGGAGACTCTCTAGGTGTCTTAATACAAGTACCAGTAAATCTAGGCATAAGCTGATCATGATGCCTCTTCCATGATATATTACTTACAATAATGTCATCCAAATAAGCATCAACTCCCTCTACATCTTTCAACAGGTTAGCCATAAATCTCTGAAATATAGCTGGGGAAGAAGAAAGACCAAAAGGTAATCTTTTGTACTTAAACAAACCTTTATGTGTATTTACTACTAAATACTTTTGGCTTTCTTCACTCACAGAAATCTGTAAATATGCATTTTTTAAATCAATAGTAGAAAAAATCTTTCCCTTACCAATAGATGCTAACAACTCATCTGTTTTAGGTAATGGATATTGGTCACAAGATATACATTTATTCAATTCTTTAAAATCTCCACAGATACGTACAGACTCCTTATCCGATTTCAACACAGTAACAATGGGGGCAGCCCACTCACTATGGTTAACAGACTCAACTATATCATCTACAATCAGTTTATTTAAAGCATCTTCAACTAAAGGTTTATAGTGAATTGGAACTGATCTGTGTTTTCTGAATTTTGGAACTACATCACTCTTAACATGAATGTGAGCTGTAATATCTGAAATGGGTTTATTAGGATTAACTTCATAATCATTCAACAATTCTACCACAGAACCATTGACTTTAGAAACTTTAGAAGAATCATTAATACCAGACAAATAAATACCTATTTTTGGCATCAAATCTTTGCCACATAAGTTAGAATTATGATTCCCTACAACATAAAATGTCTGTTTCACTTGCAGAGAATTATAGTAAACATCCACTCCAACTTTACCCAAAACATTTATTTTGAGATCATCATAAGCATTTAACATTTTATTACAATCTACCATGGACAATCCCAAATTATGAACCCAATCTTTAGTCAAGGTACTCACAGCAGCACCTGTATCCACCTCAAAAGGTACAAACTTACCATTAACCAAAATATTCACTTCATCTTTACCAATAGCATTGACATTTTTTACTGACAACAGTCTTTCTTCATCAGTATCACTGGAAAATGCTACCTTGTCTACTGCTTTAACTTTAACCTTATGTTTTTTCTCAGAAGCCTTATTAAAACTTTCTTTTACTGGCTTTGGCTTCACATTACCTTTGACATCTTTTGAAACCTTCCAACAAACTTGTTTTAAATGTCCTTTCTTACCACATAAATTACATGTTAAATTCTTAAAGCGACATTTTGCACTATCATGAGGGTAACCACAGTGTTTACAAGAAACTGACTTACTCATGGGACCATTGGTTGGGGTTTTAACCTTTTGAACAACACCAGCCTTTTCAGAAACATAAGCTTGTTCAAAATTCAAAACTCTCTCAACTATTTGGATAGAAGACATAACCTTCAAATTTAAATTTTCAGCAACCAGATTTGAAAAATAAACCTCATTTTCAAGAGCCATAAACAACTGATCCCGCACCCGAGAATCAAAGTTGCTACCAAAATCACAGTCTTTGGCTAGACACTTCAGGTCTGCATACAAATCTTTTAATGTCTCACCTCCTTTTTTCCTCCTTTGTTGAAAAGCCAATAAACTTCTATGATAACTAGGCTTTACATCATAATGTGCCTTAAGTAATTTGCATAAATCCTCATACGACTTAGTATGTGGTAAATCTGGGGCACAAATGTTTCCTAAAATAGCATAAACTTCAGTACCAATAGAAACCAGAAGTAAATTTTTTTTACTATTTGCCTCAGTTATTTCCAAATTTAAAAAATTTGCTTCCAACAAACTTAACCACAATTCAAAAGAAATCTTTGAAGGATTAAAATGATCAATGTTCACTCTGCGGTTAGCCCTATTTTCATTTTCTTGAGGCATGATTATAGGCTAAGTTACTGGGTGAACTGGTAATAATCTCAAAATACACAACATGCAATCATGGCACAGACAGAATAGGCTAAATATTATAGCACTGACAACATAAGCAAAACATCATAGAACTAGGCTAGGCCTATATGCAATTTGTTTTACTCCACTCCTCAAAGCACTGGGGTTAAGCACCATAGGCTTACGGTAGGCTATGATCAATCAAGGCTACCGTCCACAAAACACTGGAAACAAGATTACCGATAAACACAATTGGTCTACCATAGGTTATCATCAATCTAGGGTACACCTTGGAAAATAATCACTATAGCTTTCCAATCTTGAAAAAATCGTCAGCATTAAGCTTAAACAGTTATACTACGGCATCTATGAAGGCTCCAATGCTAACTGCAAAACTTGATCAAAACATGAGGGTGGCCACGGGAACGAAAATCTCGGAAGTCGGAAGCTTACCCAATTTACCGGCTACCTCAAAACTGCAAAAACTTCACTTAAATGCTGCAAACTAGAAGTTCCTTTTGCTACTGCATTGGTCCTTTGTACCTCGTCGCCATTTGTTCCATTCTCGGAATAGAAGGAAAAGGATGATTCATTTAAAATCGTGAGAAAAGTGGAGGTTTTATTACTCAAACTTAAATGTCCGACATGGCGTGTTCTACTCCAGTGAAAAAAACAAAACAATAGCGCAATGCAAAGCGCACGAATTAATCAGCTCAAAAGTTATACATAACACGCCCCTAAAAAATAATAGTAAAAAAATATGAAATACACGAATAATGCCCATGCAAAAAAAAAAAAAACTTTTCAAGTGAATAATTGACCGCCTTGGAGGTACTTTTCCGCCATGCTCATCCTTTTCTACTACTTAATGTGATCGGATATTATGAAGAGAATGGAAAAAAAGCATTAAGAACAAACAGCAAACAAACTTGCGATATCACATCATCAGGGAAATAGCGTGCGAGAATGCATCTGCTGATACGGAGGCGGTGAAACGTTTGCAGATAGAGGAACTTTCTCTCGCATCCTCCTCCTCTTCTACTGCTTAATGCAATCGGATATTATGAAGAGAATGGAAAAAAAGCATTAGGAACAAACAGCAAACATACTTGTGATACAATATTGTCAGGGAAATAGCGTGCGAGAGTGCATCTGCTGATACGGAGGCGGCAAAACCTTTGCAGATAGAGGTTCGTTCTCCCGCATCCTCCTCCTCTTCTACTGCTTAATGCGATCGGATATTATGGAGAGAATGGAAAAAATGCAAAGTACAGTACGTGGTTGAGCATTAAGAACAAACAGCAAACAAACTTGCGATATAATATCGTCAGGGAAAGAGCATGCGAGAGTGCATCAGCTGATACAGAGGCGGCAAAACATTTGCAGATAGAGATTAGTTTTCCCGCATCCTCCTCCTCTTCTACTACTTAATGTGATCGAATATTATGGAGAGAATGGAAAAAAAGCATTAAGAACAAACAGCAAACATACTTGTGATATAATATCGTCAGGGAAATAGCGTGGGAGAGTGCATCTGCTGATACGGAGGTGGAAAAACGTTTGAAGATAAGAGATTTGTTCTCCCACATCCTCCTCCTCTTCTTCCGCTTAATGCGATCAGATATTATGAAGAGAATGGAAAAAAAGCTTTAAGAACAAACAGCAAACAAACTTGCCATATAATATCATCAGGGAAAAGCGTGCTAGAGCAAAAACATTTGCAGATAGAGGTTCGTTCTCCCGCATCCTCGTGCTCATTGCCACCATGCATGTCCCGGTGTATGCCTGTTGCCCACCGCATAAAAGTGCATTAATTTGTTTACTGTACAGTAAATCTGTATATCTTTTATACTTTACACTATTTGCATGTTAATATATATAACTACAGGTCTTTCTGCTTTGTTATGTACTTATAAAATATGTTATACTTGTCTTATATCTTTGGTATAGTGTGACTATGTACGGTTGTGAAACGTATCTATGCCCATTATCATTGCTTCTTGTGGAAAATTACTTGCTACATTACGCGGAAATTCTGAGAACCTATCTTTGCGTTATTCTAAGAACTAGGTATATATATATATATATATATATATATATATATATATATATATATATATATATATATATATATATATATATATATATATATATATATATATATATATATATATATATATATATATATATATATATATATATATATATATATAAAAGATATATATAAAAGATATATATATATATATATATATATATATATATATATATATATATATATATATATATATATATATATATATATATATATATATATATATATATATATATATATATATATATATATATATATATATATAAAAGATAGGTTCTCAAACTGCCACATAATGTAATAATTGCGTAATGTAACAAGTCATTTTCCATAAGAAACAATGATAATGAGCATAAAAGAAAACAACAAAAATATATATATATATATATATATATATATATATATATATATATATATATATATATATATATATATATATATATATATATATATATATATATATATATATATATATAGTACAGTATATGTATATCTCACACACATGAAAAAATTAAAAATATGGAATTTAGTTTGGTTCCAAACAATATCT
Organism: Halocaridina rubra; assembly: GCA_037179515.1. Classification (NCBI taxonomy): domain Eukaryota; kingdom Metazoa; phylum Arthropoda; class Malacostraca; order Decapoda; family Atyidae; genus Halocaridina; species Halocaridina rubra. The sequence continues at coordinate 11,421 of JAXCGZ010019558.1, forward strand.
CTCCCCTTCCATTTGCGCCATCAAATCTCCTCTGCATAAGTAAAGTGTTCATCTGTATTTTCATAGTGTTTATTATTTTAAGTAAGATATAATGATTTTCAATGATTTTGTATACGAATTTATGCATTAAGTATTATCACCAGGGATTCGAGAATAGATTGATCTATTTCCATCGATTCTTAGTAAAAACATGGTTGCAGTTTTCAAACAAATCGGTTTCTGAATCTTTAGGAATGACCTAAGGTCGAGAACCGTGTTTTAACTGTACTTCAAAAGAAGGAGATATCCACAGGGGCAAAAAAAAAAAAAACATTTCTTTTTATCGAAAAACTTCTTTAAGCATCCAATTTTCAGACATTTTGCATTACTATAATACATGTCAGTACAGTATGGAATGCTAGAAACATCCTGGTAACAGGTAACTTAAATTCTCTGCCCACAAATACGTTCAGCATCCCAATGTTACTAGAAATGATAAAAATACTGTACTACAGCAAATCTAAATAAATTTTAAGAAACCGAGTGTAGATTACAATAAACTAAAAACTGAATACATATACAGTATACCCATAGGCTCTACAGCATAAAGAAATACACTGCACTTACAGTATGAAGAAAATGTCAAGATTAAAAAATAAAAAATACCCTAACACTGTCTTATATGGTATTGTCTATCAACTATATTCTGCACAAGTAAAATGATTTTAAAGTTTCATCTATATTTTATCTGCTTATTGTGTTTATTATTTTTGTGTAAGTTTTATTGATTTTCATTTATTTTGTATACGAATTTAAGCATGAAGTATTACTATCAGGGATTAAAAAATGGATTAACCTATTTCCATCAATTCTTACTGGAAACATTGTTGCAGTTTTCAAACAAATTGGTTTCTGAACCTTTAGGAATGACTTAAGGTCGAGAACTGGGGTTCAACTGTACTTCAAAACAAGAAGATATCCATTGAGGCAAAATGAAAAACAATAACGAAAAGCACTTTATTTTTTTTTTATTAAAAACTTCTTAAAGCATCCCATTTTCAAAGATATTTTGCATTACTATAAGTCAGTACAGAATGGAAT
>JAXCGZ010019558.1:17500-46917 GCA_037179515.1 Halocaridina rubra
GAAGAAGGCTGCTGCTGACTCACCCTCCACCACCATTACTCCACCACACACCAGCAACACCGTGACGTCAGCTTCTTCAGAGCCTTCTTGAAGCAATGTTGAGCCCTCCTTCAGCACAAATACACCCATTGCATCGAAGAGGAAGCTCGAATTGAGCGAAGAGTTGTGCCTGACTGGAGACATAAGTGACAGAGGGACCGAGTATATGTTAGATGATTAAGGCAACATGTTGCAATGGGTACGCTCTGTTGCACGATGTTCATGTGGCACGAAAATAAAGATCGAGCTGCCTCGTGTGTGCCAGTAGGCATGTTGCAGTGTCCTCTATTCTTATGACTTTTACCTTTCCTTGTTATAAAAGAAGGAAAGGTAAAAGTCATGGTAAAGAATTTTGTTGCAGTGTGCAGTGAGTGCCGCATTGAAAATAACTTTTGTACATCGCAAGGTGGAGGGCAGAAAAGTAGATACGATGTTCACTGGCAAGTAGTAAAAAGTACCATACATGCTGGGAGTGGATATGTAGGTACAAAGAGTATGTTTGTCATTCTCAATTTGCATCCTCTGTCTGAAAACTCATACTACAAGATTGCAAAGGAAATAGAGGAGAGATGTATAACAAACTTACAAGTAATGATGGAAAACACCGGAAGGAGTTGCATGATATACTGAAAAACAGGGATGGTAATGAACAAGGGGTGAAAGATATAAAAGTGTCGTGTGACGGATCGTGGTCCAAACGTGGCTTTACTTCGCTTTATGGATTTGTGTCTGTGATAGAGGTCACCACTAGTTACTGCGTAGACTTCGTTGTGTTGAGCAAGTGGTGCAGAACGTGCACCCAGTCCCTGAGCATAACTGTAACAAGAACTTTGAAGGCAGCTCTCCAGCCTTGGAGATGGAGAGCTGGAAGATGTTATGGATGTGCTCAGTTGAAAAATGCTAGTTCCGCTATGTGAAAGTTGTGTAAGATGGGGACTATAAAGGAATTTCTGCAGGTCAAGAACTTATCCCTATGATGGAGTGCACATAGAGAAATATGAATGCATCAACCATGTGTCAAAACACCTTGGGGCAGCTCTCTTCAATGCCTCAAAAAACTTCAAGCTTAGTGGTAAGGGAGAGGGAAAACTGACAAAGGACAAGGTGTTGCGGTTGGCACATTACTTTGGCAAGGCCATCAAGCAAGAAACCACTGAAGCGGACATGAAGTGGGCCATTTATTCCACGCTGAAACACTGTCTAAGCACCGATAAAAAGCCCCAGCACAGCACCAGCCCAGATGGTCATATGTCATGGTGCTTTTATAAGCGAGCCATTACCAACAATCAGCCTATTACACCTCACAAGAAGAAAATGAAAACCTATCTCACCGAGAAGGTCGTGGTGAAGATCATGCCAATTTATATAAGAGTGGCATCTACCGAGCTCCTGGAAAAGTGCAAAGGTGACACCCAGAGTAGCATCGAGAGTATGTACCAAGTGATATGGAATGAGCTCCCAAAGACAAAGTCCTTTTGCCTCAGACGTATGATTTATGGTGTGTACAGTGCCGTGGTTCGTTTCAATTATGGCTCCATGGTACTTGAGATAGGAGAAGGTGAGCTTGGGCTAGAAGGCCACAACATCTTGAGAAGGTGGATAAGAAAAGAGTTAGTGATGCAGTAAGGAAAGCAGAGGATAAGAAAAGGCAAGAAACAGAAAAATAAGAAAAGTTGAAGACGAAGAGAGTAAGAAGGCGGAAGAAGGTGTGACATACGGTCCTGGGATGGCTTCTCTACCATAATGCCATCAGTAAGAACCAGTGACTGCAAAGGTGCAAGAAGTAAAGGAAGAGGAGGCACAGTAGAGGATTACCGGGGTGCACTCACGGTGACCTCGTAGTATATAGTGGTCAAATTTAGTAGAAAATGTTTTGATAATTTGTAGATTAGTTGGCTACAGCATCAGTATATGTTAATATATATTATGTGTGAAAATGAATCACATTAATACATAAATAAGTATAATGCAAGTGTTTCAATTCTTTCAACCTACGTATTGAAAAACAAGGAGGTATTTGTGCCTTCAAATATTCGTAGAAAATCTATTGCCCAATGGATTTACTTAAAACTGCCCATGGTTATCAACAATGGTGGTAGGTTCATGCCTACATTTTTGTTTTTTTGATATAGTAAAAAATTAAAGATTTCAGAATAAACTAAGGGAAAAAATTGCCGAACCGTGTGACATCACTCCTGATGTACATCTTGCAATCATGATATTTCATGACATATGGGGAATTTAAAAAAAATCAAAATGTTACGAGAATTTTATTACGTTATAGTAGTCACATGCCAAAATTCATGTCTCTAGTACATATAATAGGGCCTCCAGGACAATTTAAAGCACATGACAATGCATGATGTCATGATCTCATGACACATCACTTTGTCATGCTAACACAATGTAGGTAATTATGTTTTAAATATATCCTAAAAGTTTCGAGTCTTAACAGCAAATACTTTTTTTCTGTGATTGTTTTTTCTGTTTCCGGGCGAGAAAAATTTCCATAGTGATTGCTTTTTTTTCTTGGTGGCAATGCCATCAGAACTATCACTAACACGCTTGGGAGGCATAGTAATGTCAGTAACGAGTGAACACAACAAGAGAGCAGACGATAGCACTAAACACAATATGGTGGGCATTAATAAACTGAAATGTACTTCTTCTCCCTCTTCTAATGCAGCATGATGCCTGTTTCTTACACTACGCTCAACAAACTATTTTGAATAAAATCGTATTTACAGCAATGTGTTTGGTATTTTTTTTTTTTAATTTAATATAATTCTTCAATATAACCAAATATATAAACAAATAACTATATAGAGCCATTAACATGATAAATACGAATACAGCTGTGTTTCCTAGCTTTGTATTCGTGTGTACAGCGCTCCCTCGTTTATCGCGGGGGTTCGCTTCCGGGACCGGTCACGATAGGTGAAAATCCGCGAAGTATATATACATAGGTATTTTACATTTATTTTTACCTTTACTGTATAAACCCTCCCTGCACTGTTAAAAAACTACCCATTACTTTATTAATAACAGAGTGCAAGCGTAAATTTATATGAAAGTGATAGGTAAAATTACCGTGAATGAGGTGATGATGACGTGTACATACTCATATACATAGGTATTTAACATTTATTTTTATCTTTACTCTATAAACCCCCCCTGCACTGTTAAAAACCACCCTTTACTTTATTAATTACAGCATGCAAGCGCAAATTTATATGAATGTTATAGGTAAACTTGCCTGAATGAGGTGATGATGACGTGTATAGACTCCAGAGGAAATTATTCCGCAGCCAATGACAGCTTTACGACTGCTTCTTGGGAGAGAGGAACATGGTAATGGGGAGTTGCTGTCGCTGTTTCTCCTTCTGTTGGAAGATGGTCGTGTAAGGAATCATGGCATCATCGAGAAGATTGCAGGAGATCACCGAACGAACCATATAATCGTCATGTTCATGCGAGAGTTGTTGGACTGCTTTCGCACGTTCATACATGGCTGCCAGACGTTTGAGTGTAAGGCCAGGTTCTTCAAATTCTTCGAACGTTTCCTCTGGTTGTTCTTCTTCCTCTTCTTCGCTCGAGGATTTTATCATTTCCTCCAAGTCTTCATCAGTCAAAGGCTGCAAGTGGCAGTCGATCAGTTCATTCATGTCTTCATGAGTCATATCTTCAAAGCCTTCTCCTCCTAGAAATGCAGCCAGCTTCACAGTTTTCGCAACTGCCCACTTATGGAATTCACCAGGAGCGAATCCCTTGTATTCGTAGATGACTTCGGGCCACAATTTCTTCCAGCTGGCATTGATTGTTGCCGGCTTCATCTCTTTGATTGCATTCTGAATATTTTGAGGGCATGTAGCAATCGTATAGTTATGCCAGTGAGTCTTCAATAAGAATACTTTGTCCGCATCCATGGATTCAACCAGGTTCACCAGGTCATTTCGTGTGTAGAGGCCTTGAACGCACGAATAACACCTTGATCCATAGGCTGAATCAGTGATGTCATATTCGGTGGCAGGAAATCTACTTGAACACCATCATATTCGAGATCAGTTGCGTGGCCACCAGCATTATCCATCAAAAGAAGGATTTTAAATTCAAGGTCCTTCTCCGCAAGATAAACTTTGACCTGTGGGATAAAGCATTGGTGAAACCAGTCCAATGTGAGGCTTTTCGTGATTCAGGCCTTAGGGTTATGCATCCAATACACTGGCAGCAGATTCTTATTCTTATTCTTCAAAGCCTTAGGGTACTTAGACTTGTAGATAAGCCAGGGCTCTAACATGATGCCCGCAGCATTCCCGCACATGACGAGGGTAATGTGGTCTTTGTGTGCTTTAAATCCCGGGGCTTTAGCTTCTTTCTTGAAGAGAAAAGTGCGAGATGGCATTCTCTTCCAAAATAAGCCAGTCTCATCCATGTTAAAAACTTGCTCAGGTGCATATTTGCCTTCCTCGATATTTTCTTGAAGTTGTTTTTCATGTAATCTTCAGCTGCAGCTGTATCTGCAGAGGCAGCTTCGCCATAAACCGAAACGCTCTTTAGGCCATAGCGTTTTTTAAATTTGGCGAACCATGCCTTGTTTGCCACGAACGATTGTTTCCTTGGTGGAGAATCGCTGGAGGGTCCTCGTTGTGGGTCGTCGATATCTTCTTCTCTCTCCTCCTCCTCACGATTGCCACTGTCATCGTCGGGTTCGCTTGCAGCGAATGTCTCATACAGCTTCTTTGCCTTTATTTGTATGATACTGCTGTCTAAGCTGATGTTCTACTTTCTGCAATCAGCAATCCTCAGGGCCAAAGCAGATTCCATCCGCACTATTATCTTATTGCGGGATGTTACGACCCTCTTCGCTGTTTCACTAAAGGAAATAGTTGCTGTTTTCCTGATATTTGCCTTGTCATTTTTTATGTATCGAACAGTAGATTCGTTGATGCCAAAATGGCGGCCGACATCCGAGAACCTTCTTCCTTCCTTCAGCATATCTAACAGTTTTACTTTATCTGCTATGGTTAACATCTTCCTTTGCCACTTAGGCTTACTACCAGAAGCCGTAGAAGATGAAGGACGCTTGGGAGGCATTGAAGAGGTTGAAAAACAAGAGTAAAAAAATCACAAGCACAAGGTATTAACAAGAGTAAAAAAATCACAAGCACAAGGTATTAGGAGGCATAACGCGAACGGCGCACACGTGAGTTAGACTGAACGGGTGAGGCAAGACAATGGAAGACACTAGGAGAATGAAGCTTTAATCAAAAAGCCAATCAGGCCCCATGATACAGAAATACAGAAAAACAATTCTGTGATTCGTCGTCTCCCACCCTTTCAGTCAATAGCATCCCATGAACTATTTCACGTAGGTGCGAGCCTTTGCGTTTTCCAAGACGCCAATACAGTGTACGCTATCGTACAGTATTCTACATGGTGCAATACTGTGTGTTATGTGTTTAAATTTATGTTTTTTACTATTTTTACTGTTTTATTATTCTTAGGCTAGGAAATATTTTTTTTATCAATAAAATAATGAAAATACTGGAAATTATAATATGTACTAGCGCACGTTGGTGCGACCCTTTTTGTTTTCCGAAACGCTGATACCAGTATCATATCTTACATGGTGCAAAACTGTGACTTACATGTTTAAATTTATGTATTTTACTATTTTTTACTGTTTTATTATTCTTTGGCTAGGAAATACATTTTTTTATCGATAAAATAATCAAATTGCTGGAAATTTTAATATGTGCTAGCTCATGTAGATGTGACCCTTTGCGTTTTCCGAAACGCCGATACCGGGATCGTACTTTCTATGGTGCAGAGTTACATGTTTAAATTTATGTTTTTTTACTACATCTTACTGTTTTATTATTTTTAGGCTGAGAAATACATTTTTTAATCAATAAAATAATGAAAATTTTTGTTTCCAATAATAAAAATTTTAATTTTTTAATATTCTCGCATATATGCAGAAAAAAAAACTCGCCAAAAAAAAACACGATGCACTGAATTCGCAATAGGTGAACCACGATATAGCGAGGGAACACTATTTCAAATAAAATCGTACTTACAGCTATGTGTTTGGTATATTTTTTTAAATTCAATATAATTTTTAAACATAACCAACTGTATACAAAAACTAGATAAATAAAGGCATTAACTTGGTAAATAATAATAAAGTATAGCCATGTTTGCTAGCTTTGTATTCGTGTGAACTTTGAATAAAAGCATATTTACAGCTATGTGCTTGGTATTTTTTTCTTTAATTCAATATAATCCTGCAATATAACCAAATATATAAAAAAATAAATAAATAAAGCCATTAAATTAATAAATACGAATACAGTTATGTTTGCTACTTTTGTATTCATGTGTATTTCAAATAAAATTGTATTTGTAGCTATGTGGTTTTTTTTTAAATTCAATCCTTCAATATAACCAAATATATGAAAAATAAATAAAGAAAGCCACTAACTTGATAAATATGAATACATTGTGTCTGCTACCTTTGTATTCGTACATATTTCAGATAAAATCGTATATATATATACCGTATATATTTTTTTTATGATTTGACACCAGGACGGGCCAAAATACATAAATAAATAAATCTGCCCTCACCGGGCCTGGGCACGAAGAAATCATAAAGTAGAGAGAAACAGAGATGAATAGTGTTGTGACTTGTCAGATGTGAAGGGATAATAAGAGATGTGTAACGAATATCCAAGAATATTCGGTGTTCATGTAGGCTTAGAAATACAGCTATGTTATTTTTTTCTAAATTCAATATAATCCTTCAAATACACCCAAATATATAAAAAAACAAATAAAGCCATTAACTTGATAAATACGAATATACTGTAGTTGCTTGCTACCTTTGTATTCGTGTGAATATCGAAAAATAATCATAACTATGTTTTTTTTCTTTAAATTCTATATAATCCTTCAATATAACCAAATAAATAAATAAAGCCATTAACTTGATAGATATGAATACAGTAGTGCTGCTAGCTGTGTATTCCTCCACCACTCTCACAAACTATTTTAGCGCGGTTTGAATTTACCGAACCAGCCAGGTAAGTCAAAAAATTTATTTATGAATTATTTTTTGACCTTTGTCGTAACGGTGAAACGACGTAAGTCAGAACGACATTGGATGAGGACCTACCGTATATACAGTGTATATATATATATATATATATATATATATATATATATATATATATATATATATATATATATATATATATATATATATATATATATATATATATATATATATATATATATATATATATATATATATATATATATATATATATATATATATATATATATATATATATATATATATATATATATATATATATATATATATATATATATATATATATATATATATATATATATATATATATACAGTATATATATATACAGTATATATATATATATATATATATATATATATATATATATATATATATATATATATATATATATATATATATATATATATATATATATATATATATATATATATATATATATATACAGTGTTACCCCGGTTATTCGCGTTTCTTGGTTCGCTTTCTCACTCTATCGCGCTTTTTTTTTTTTTTTATTATTTTATTTCATGGGTATATGTTAAAATATTAAAAAAAAAAATTCTCAGTATTTTCATTTTTTTTTTCTTGAAAAAAACATATTTCATTATCTAATTGATAAAAAAACATTATTTCCCAGCCTACGAATAATAAAACAGTAAAAAATAGTAAAAAACATAAATGTAGATAGATAGATAGATACGTTTATTGACCACCTCTTTTGAAAAGTACAGTATAATCTTTACAAAAGGAATATTTGGTCCAAATTACAATGAATAAATACAATAGATTTTGTACAATCATCAAATAAGTAGATGAATTTTAAATTAATATACATTGTACTAATAACTGAATGATATACGTACGTACAGTATAACTCACAGTATTGCATCATACGAAATAGTGTTCGATAGCGTACAATGTATTGGGGTCGCAGCTACGTGAGCTAGCATATATATTTATATTTCCAGTAGTTTCATGATTTTATTGATAAAAAAAACGTATTTATTAGCCTAAGAATAATAACAAAGTAAAAAATAGTAAAAAACATAAATACTAACAGTATTGCAACATGTAAAATACGATACCGCTATCAGCGTTTTGGACAAAGACTCGTTCAGTATAACTCACGTATGCGCCGTTCACGTTGTGCTTATTAAACGTTTTGCTTGTGTTTGATAGCGTACAATATATTGGGGTCGCAGCTGCATGAGCTAGCATATATATTTATATTTCCAGTAGTTTCATGATTTTATTGATAAAAAAAAAAGTATTTCTTAGCCTAAGAATAATATAACAATAAAAAAATAGTAAAAAACATAAATACTAACAGTATTGCAACATGTAAAATACGATACCACTATCAGCGTTTCGGACAAAGGCTTCCACCATCTTCCATTGTCTCTCCTCACTCGTGTGCGCCATCCATGTTGTGCTTATTATTATTATGTTTTGCTTGTGATTTTTTTACTCGCATATTTTAACCTTTGCAATGCCTCCCAAGCATCCTTCATCTTCTAAGGCTTCTTGTAGTGAGCCTCAGCGGCAAAGGAAAATGTTAACCATTGTAGATAAAGTGAAACTCTTAGATATGTTGAAAGAAGGAAAAAGGTTTGTGGATGTCAGCCGCAATTTTACGTAAACGTAAAAATTATTGTAAAATATGGAACCTATGTATGTCAAGTCATCATCACCTCATTCTTGGTAAGTTTTCCTATCACTTCCATAAAAAAATTACGTTGCTTGCTGTTATTTATAATGTAAAGGGTGTTTTTTTAACAGTACAGGGAGGGTTTATACAGTGTAAACGTAAAAATACATTAAAATATCTAAGTACATATAGGCTGATCCTACTCCGCGGATTTCCTGGTTCGCGCCGGGACCCGGAACCGAACTACCGCGATAAGTGAGGTAATCCTGTACAGTGTTCCCCCGGTTATTCGCGTTCTCACTGTATCGCTTTTTTTTTTTTTTTTATAAATTATTATTTTATTTAATGGGTACAGTATATGGAAAAATATTAAAATATTAAAAAAAAAAAAATTCTCAGTATTTTCATTTTTTATTGAAAAAAACAATTCATTATCTAATTGATAAAAAAAATTTATTTCCCAGCCTACGAATACTAAAACAAGTATAATCTTTACAAAAGGAATATTTGGTCCAAATTACAATGAATAAATACAATAGATTTTGTATAATCATCAAATAAGAAAATGAATTTTAAATTAATATACATTGTACTAATAACTGAATGATAAACGTACGTACAGTATAACTCACAGTATTGCATCATGCGAAATAGTGTTCGATAACGTACAATGTATTGGGGTCGCAGCTACCTGAGCAAGCATATATATTTATATTTCCAGTAGTTTCATGATGTTATTGATAAAAAAACATATTTCTTAGCCTAAGAATAATTAAACAGTAAAAAATAGTAAACAGTATTGCACCACGTAAAATACGATACCGGTATCAGTGCTTCGGAAAACGCAAAGGCTCTCACCTACGTGATCTAGTGAATATTAAAATTTTCATTATTTTATTGATAAAACAAGTATTTCCTAGCCTAAGAATAATAAAACAGTAAAAAATAGTAAAAAACATAAATTTAGATATACGTACGTACAGTATAACTCACGGTATTGCATCATGTGAAATAGTGTCTGATAGTTACGTGAGCATATACATAAATTTAAATATACGTACGTACGTACAGTATAACTCACAGTATTGCATCATGCGAAATAGTGTCCAATAGCTATGTGAGCTAGCATATATATTTATATTTTCAGTAGTTTCATGATTTTATTGATACAAAAACGTATTTCTTAGCCTAAGAATAATAAAACAGTAAAAAATAGTAAACAGTATTGCACCACGTAAAATACGATAACGGTATCAGTGTTTCGGAAAACGAAAAGGCTCTCACCTACGTGACCTAGTGAATATTAAAATTTTCATTATTTTATTGATAAAACAAAGTATTTCCTAGCCTAAGAATAATAAAACAGTAAAAAATAGTAAAAATCATAAATTTAGATATACGTACGTACAGTATAACTCACAGTATTGTATCATGCGAAATATGTAGTGTCCGATAGCTACGTGAGCTAGCATATATATTTATATTTCCAGTAGTTCTCACCTACGTGAGATAGTCCATGGAATGCTAAACGTAAACGTAAAAATTATTGTAAAATACTGTACCTATGTATGTCACGTCATCATCACCTCATTCACGGAAAGTTTTCCTATCACTTTCATAAAAATTTACGTTGCTTGCTGTTATTTATAGTGTAAAGGGTGTTTATTTAACAGTGCAGGGAGGGTTTATACAGTACGTAAACTTAAAAATAATTGTAAATGAGTATGTCATGTAATTACCACTTCATTCACCGTAATTTTATCTATCACTTTCATATAAATTTACGTTGCATGCTGTTATTTATGAAGTAAATAGTGGTTTGTTAACAGTACAGGGAGGGTTTATACAGTGTAAACGTAAAAATTTATTTAAAATATCTATGTACATATAGGCTGATCCTACTCCGCGGTTTTCCTGGTTCGCGCCGGGTCCCGGAACCGAACTCCACGATAAGGGGGGAACACTGTATATGTATATATATATATATATATATATATATATATATATATATATATATATATATATATATATATATATATATATATATATATATATATATATATATATATACACCTAGTTCGCTTTTTACGCGTGTTTATATCTACGAAATTGGACTAATGCCCCTAAAAAATAATAGTATAAAATTACGAAATACACGAATAACGACCTGCAAGAAAATTCGAAAAAACAATGTTCATTTTATTAAATAATTGACCGCCTTGGAGGCACTCTTCCGCCATGCTCCTCCTCTTCTACAGCTTAATGCGATCGGATATTATGAAGAGAATGGAAAAAAGAAACAGCAAACATAGATGCTATATAATATCGTCAGGGAAATAGCGTGAGAGGGTGCATCAGCTGATACGGGGGTGCAAAAACGTTTGCAGATAGAGGTTCGTTCTCCCGCATCCTCTTCCTCTTCTACCGCTTAATGCGATCGGATATTATGGAGAGAATGGAAAAAAAGCATTAAGAACAAACAGCAAACAAACTTGCGATATAATATCGTCAGGGAAATAGCGTGCGAGGGTGCATCAGCTGATACAGAGGTGGCAAAATGTTTGCAGATAGAGGTTTGTTTTCCCGCATCCTCCTCCTCTTCTAGCACTTAATGCGATCAGATATTATGAAGAGAATGGAAAAAAAGCATTAAGAACAAACAGCAAACAAACTTGCGATATAGTATCGTCAGGGAAATAGCATGCGAGGGTGCATCAGCTGATACGGAGGCAGCAAAACCTTTGCAGATAGAGGTTCGTTGTCCCACATCTCCTCTTCTTCTACCGCCTAATGCGATCGGATATTATGGAGAGAATGGAAAAAATGCTAAGTACAGTACGTGTATGAGCATCAAGAACAAACAGCAAACAAACTTGCGATATAATGTCGTCAGGGAAATAGCGTGCGAGAGTGCATCAGCTGATACGGAGACGGCAAAACGTTTGCAGATAGAGATTCGTTCTCCCGCATCCTCCTCCTCTTCTACCGCTTAATGCAATCGGATATTATGGAGAGAATGGAAAAAAGCATTAAGAACAAACAGCAAACAAAATTGCGATATAATATCGTCAGGGAAATAGCGTGTGAGAGTGCATCAGCTGATACGGAGGCGGAAAAACCTTTGCAGATAGAGATTCGTTCTCCCGCATCCTCCTTCTCTTCTACCGCTTAATGCGATCGGATATTATGGAGAGAATGGAAAAATAGCATTAAGAACAAACAGCAAACAAACTTGCCATATAATATCGTCAGGGAAAAAGCGTGTAGAGCAAAAACGTTCGTTCTCCCGCTTGTGCTCACTGCCACCATGTACATCCCAGTGTATACCTGTTGCCCACCGCATAATAGAGTGCATTAATTTGTTTACTGTACAATAAATCTGTATATCTTTTATACTGTACACTATTTGCATGTTAATATAAAGAACTACAGGTCTTTCTGCTTTGTTATGTACTTATAAAATACATTTTACCTATCTTATATCTTTGGTATAGTGTGTCTATGTACATTTGTGAAGTGTATCTATTCCCATTATCGTTGTTTCTTATGGAAAATGACTCATTACATTACGCGACACTTCCGAGAACCTATCTTTGCATTGTTACAAGAACTAGGTGTATATATATATATATATATATATATATATATATATATATATATATATATATATATATATATATATATATATATATATAATCTTGTAACAATGCAAAGATAGGTTCTCAGAAGTGTCGCATAATGTAATGAGTCATTTTCCATAAGACACAACGATAATATATATATATATATATATATATATATATATATATATATATATATATATATATATATATATATATATATATATATATATATATATATATATATATATATATATATATATATATATATATATATATATATATATATATATATATACACAGGGGGGTCCCTGATATACCACAGGGTTCTGTTCCTGACAGTCAGAAAATACCTAAATTCTAAGCTGCTCCCCCACCAATGCTAAAAATAAATACGCTAAATAACATAGACAAATAATACAAGTTCTTAATGTAAGGCAAAAATACTTAAACTACACCAGACATTATTGCATACCTATACTTGTGTAATCTAGGACATAAAAAACTAAAATTTCACTATACAGTATTGCATACCTTTACTTGTGTGGTCGGCTTGCACACTGGAAGGGATGTTGTAAGGTAGGGAGAGACAGTCAGGCTCATAATTAGGAGGAAGCTGGAGAGGCAGGTGCTGAAGAGACTGAGACAGGTGCATCTGGAGATGCAAAAGAACCTGCAGCAGATGCTGGAGATACTGGGCAGGTGAGTCTATAGAGGTACCTGAAGTAGTGGGTACAGGATGTGTTGCTGAGGGATCTGCCTTCACAAACAATTGGTCGATGAGAGTCTGACAGGATGCCCTATTCTTCTCCTCCCATATATCCTTGTAAATTGCAGGGAATCCGTGATCACTAGTGACCTTAGTGTACCTGGCAGTGTTAGGGTCCTGAGCCTCAAGCTTTGCGAACCTTTCCTCTATCAGAACAAAAGATTCTTCCAATTCCCAGGTCGTGAATCTCTTGGGATCTGGGCTTGGTATTTCATCTTCTCCAGTTGAATTAGGTCCTCAGCAAATAACCCCACTCCATGAGATTCCAGCAGTTCATTAACATCATCAGGCTTCACCTCCAACTTGAGATTCTTACTCAGGACAACTAAGATCTCGGTGACAGCCTCAACAGTCTCCTCAAAGCCACGAAAGGTATTCACAAACTGGGAATACCGTTTATTCCATACCTCATTCAAGTTATTCTGCTTAATTTCCTTCTAAGCATCAGCAATATTCTCCACAGTCTGACAAATATTGTACGACTTCCAGAACTCCTTGAGTCAAATTCTTGTCCTTTTCAGTTACCATGAGAGGTATAGCGATTGTCTTTCAGAGGTTATAGGCCTTGAAAGAGACAATGACCCCTGATCCATTGGCTGTAACAAAGAAGTGGTATTAGGTGGAAGGTAAACCAACTTTACATTTGGAAGAAAGTCATCCAAATGGGGAGGGGGCCAGAGGCATTGTCCAGCAATATCAACACTTTAAAAGGCAGACCCTTGGAAGCACAGTACCTCTCCACTTCCGAAAAATATGGTTGCTGAACCTGTTCTCAAATATCTGAAGGGATATCCAAGCCTTCTTGTTCGACTTCCAGATGACTGGCAGTTGACTCTTCCAGATCTCCTTGAGTGCCCCTGGATTTTCTGCCAAGTAAACCAACAAGGGTTTCAGCTTGCAGTCTCCAGCAGCATTAGCCCCCAAAAGCAGTCAGTCTCTCGTTGCTGACTTTATGGCTTGGTGCTGTACAAATAACAAAGCATAAGCTTCAAAAACAAGCCAGATTCATCCACGTTACATACTTATTCGGCATGGTATCCCACCCTCCTAAACTATTTCTGCTAACACACTGGGAAACTTTTTTGCTGCTTTATCATCACCACTAGCAGCTTCACTTTCCACTCTTAGGTTATGCGAATTATCAACTCTTAAAATTGATTAAACCAATTTCTACTGGCCACAAACTCTTACTTACACGCCCTTTCCCCTTTTCATGACATTGAACAATCTTTTAGCCTTTTCATGTATCAACATGAGGCTCACTGGGATTCGCTGTTGATGCAGGTCATCAAGCCAATTTACTAGCAATCTCTTAAGCTCAATCATAAGGTGACTACGCTGCTTAGTATTCACAGTGGGCACCATAGGACCAGAACCTTTCACATGCGTCAGGATGCGATCTTTATCCTTAATGATCTTCGCCATGGTCGAATGGGCTATTCCCAGTGAGCGGCCAATGTTGGCAGATCTTTCTCCCATTTCTAAGGGTTTCACTATCTCAACTTTAATTTTCATGGTGACGGTTTTTCTTTTCTTTGCAGTACTGCCATAAGAATTATCACAACTACGCTTGGGATCCATCGTAAGGTCAATAACGAGCGAAACCAAGAGAACAGATGAGGACAATAAAAATATGGCAGATGAGCGTAAATTGAGTGGTGGTTCTTTTTCCTCTTCTATTGCCACATGACTTTGCAATGTTCAACAAACTATATCACATAAAATCGTAATTACAGCTGTGTTTGGTAATTTTGTAAATATATTCAATATAATCCTTTCAATAATACATAAACAAATAAGTAAATAAGACCATCAACTTTATACATACAAATACAGCTGTGTATTTATCTGCCATATTCACAAACTGTTCAGTGTGTGCAGTTTAATTTACCACACAAGCCAGGTAGGTCGAAAATTTGATTAATTAATAATGTATCAATCATTTATTGGCCTCTGTCGTAACGGGATAAAGTAGCAAATCGGAGACCCCGAGTATAAACTGATGCATGAAGTGAAGAGTTTGTATGAGGGCAGTAGAGCTTGTGTTAGGGTAGGGAATGAAGTGAGTGAGTGGTTTCCAGTGAGTGTGGGAGTGAGACAGGGATGTGTGATGTCACCATGGCTATTCAATTTGTATATTGATAGAGTCGTAAGAGAGGTGAATGAGCGAGTGCGTGGTCGAAGTTTGAGAATGGTAGATGGGGAGCTGAATCAGTTGCTGTTTGCAGATGATACTGTGGTGGTGGAAGATAAAGAGGAGAAGCTTTTTCAGTTAGTGTCAGAATTTGGAATGGTGTGAGAGACGGAAGTTGCGAGTGAATGTGGGAAAGAGTAAGGTTATGAGGTATACAAGAAATGAGGATGGTGCTGGATTGAATGTTATGTTGAAAGGAGAGACACTTGATGAAGTTGAGCAGTTTAAGTATATAGGCTCGGTTATAGCTGCAAATGGTGGAGTGGAAGCAGATGTGTGTCACAGAGAGAATGAAGGATGTAAAGTGTTGGGTGCGTTGAAAGGAGTGATGAAGAGTAGAGGGTTGGAAATGAATGTTAAGAAAGTTTTGTATGAGAAAGTGGTTGTCCCAACTGTGATGTATGGATCAGAGTTATGGGGTATGAAAGTAAGTGAGAGACGGAAACTAAATGTGTTTGAGATGAAATTCCTGAGGAGTATGATTGGTGTATCTTGGTTGGATAGGGTTAGGAATGAAGTGGTGAGAGCAAAAACGGGTGTGAGGAGAGAATTTGCAGCCAGAGTAGATATGAATGTTCTGAGATGGTTTGGCCATGTGGAAAGGATGGATGATGAGACTGCTGAAAAACGTGATGAATGCGAGAGTTGATGGGAAAAATGCTAGAGGGAGGCCTAGGTTTGGGTGGATGGATGGAGTAAGAAGAGCCCTGAATAATAGGAGGATGGATGTGAGGGAAGCAAGTGAGCGTGCTAGGAATAGGAAAGAGTGGCGAGCAATTGTGACGCAGCTCTGATGGGCATCTGCTGTTACCATGGGGCTGCATCTTACAGAGGTAGCCTTGTGGTAGGGGAAGTAGGGGAGTTGGCATTTATGAAGCGACACAGGTTGTGGAAGAGCCAGGAGGATGGGCTGTGGCATTCCAGCAGTGCCATCTGAACGGTCGCTAGCTCCCTCGTCATTACCCATGGAGCAAAGTAATCCCCTTATTTCTCCCCAATTGGGGGAGACAGCCAAGGTATATATATATATATATATATATATATATATATATATATATATATATATATATATATATATATATATATATATATATATATATATATATATATATATACAAATAAGCACATTACATATGTGAAAACATGAATCAGAGAGAGAGAGAGAGAGAGAGAGAGAGAGAGAGAGGAGAGAGAGAGAGAGAGGAGAGAGACTCGCCTTGACTTAGTAATCATAAGTCCTAGGTTCGAGTCCTGGTCGGGGTAAAAAAATGATTCATATATATATATATATATATATATATATATATATATATATATATATATATATATATATATATATATATATATATATATATATATATATATATATATATATAAGCCCCCTACTTACGAACATTCACAGAGACAAATAAAAACCTACCCATTAATGTATGTATTACTATACTGTACTGTAATATTACATTATCATTACTGTATTAAAATTCATTAATACTGTATACTTTATGCTTTTTGTAGTACTAAGTGTCTTTACCATTAGTACTGCATATGTATGTAACGTACATTTTTTTTTACCTAAACACAACTTACGAACGGATTTCTGGAACCTAACTAGTTCGTAAGTTGGGGAGATTCTGTATAGAGTACAGGGGGTCCCCGCTTTACATCGGGGTCCCGTTCTTGACAGCTGACTTAAGTCAGATTTCAACCTAAGTCGGAACACACCTATAATTCTAACCTAGGTCCCCCACCAATGCTAAAAATAAATACAGTACTCTAAAATAGAAAAATAATCTACGTTCTTAATCTAATACATAAAAATAGTTAAAGTACAGCATACAGTATTGCTTACCTTTACTATTGTAGCTGGTTTGCATCTAGATGACTGGTATGTCGAAAAATTGATTCATTAATAATTTGTTAATTATTTATTGGTCTCTGCTATAACCTCAGAACAACTTAACTCGCAATGACTTAAAACGGGGACCCCCCCTGTGTGTGTATAGAGAGAGAGAGAGAGAGAGAGAGAGAGAGAGAGAGAGAGAGAGAGAGAGAGAGAGAGAGAGAGAGTCAAAGTCAAAGTCAAAAACTTTATTCCATCAAAAATGGCTATTACATGATAATTAATCTAATTACAAATTGCAATGTAAAATGTCAAAATAAAACTAATGAAATTTGCAAAGCACAAAATCACAAAATTTACACATGATAATTAATCTAATTACAAATTACAATGTAAAATGTCAAAATAAAACTAATGAAATTTGCAAAGCACAAAATAAAAAAATTTACACATTAAAATATGCATACATACACTTCGTTTACCCAATGGGAGGATAATAATGAGACTAAAATCACTTATTAAGTAGGTGATTTAAAAGATGAGATTTAAGTGAGGGTAATGTTTGGCAACTTCTTAAGTTTGCGGGTAAAGAGTTCCAAAGTCTCGGGCCTATTACATTTAAGGCTCTTGCCCCAATATCAGTGGAAGTTCTGGGCACGTAAAAAGAATTCTGATATCTGGTGTTGACGTTATTGATACGCAGTTGATTAACTGTTGGCAATGAGAAGAGCCATTCCGGTAATATTCCATGATTTATTTTAAAAACTAAAAGACAGATATTATATATGAACTTCATGTCCATCCTTAGCCAACCCAATCTCTCAAAGAGGGGAGTCACGTGATCATGTTTATGCACCCCCCCTATGGCAACTCTTGCAGCAAAATTCTGGAGCCTTTTCACTCGTAACATCTGGGTCTTAGTCGTGGAACCCCAAACACTTAGACAGTAGTTGAGAATACTTAAAATTAATGTTTGTACTACAATTACCCTACAATCAGGCTCGAATCTTTCATAGACTCTGTTCAAGTAAATAAGGGTCCCGTTCACTTTTTTATGTAGTTCATCGATATGAAAATTAAATGTCATGGTACTGTCCATAATAACTCCTAGATTTTTAACCTTATTAGATGGGAAGAGTGAAACATTGTTGAAATTTATACTGATGTTCTCAGGAATGCGGGACAGGTATTGATTTGATCCAAAAATAACGAATTTAGTTTTATTTTCGTTCAGTAAAAGACCATTACTGTTAAAATAACTTTTGGCA
This sequence comes from Halocaridina rubra, assembly GCA_037179515.1. Classification (NCBI taxonomy): domain Eukaryota; kingdom Metazoa; phylum Arthropoda; class Malacostraca; order Decapoda; family Atyidae; genus Halocaridina; species Halocaridina rubra. Next base: position 35,994 of record JAXCGZ010019558.1, read on the forward strand.
CAGTTTAATATATCTTCAGCCCTTTTTAAGATTTCAGGAATTCTATCAATGTCACCAGTAAGCATAATCTGGGTGTCATCAGCATACATAACAAGTAGGCAATCTCTTATAAATTGAGGTAAATCATTAACATATATTAAGAAAAGCAGAGGACCCAAAATTGAACCCTGAGGAACGCCAAAACTGATATCTAAAGAAGAAGAGAGAGTCGAGCCCATTCGAACTGATTGAATTCGATCTTTCAGATAATTTTCGAACCAAAATGAGTCAACATGAACTTTGGAAAGTTTTCTCATTAGAATTTGATGGTGTACACTGTCAAATGCTTTAGACAAATCTAACAATAATAAAAGTGATATTTTCTTATTTTCAATATTACTATAAATTTTATCAGTAATTTTAAGTAGGGCCGTCTCGGTCGAAAGTTTAGGCCGAAAACCGTGTTGTTCTTCACATAATAGACAATTTGATTCAAGGAAATTTATTAACTGGGTGGCAACTACCTTCTCAAGTATTTTAGACAGAATGCTGAGAAGAGAGATTGGCCTATAATTTTCAACATTATTAGTATCTCCACTCTTAAAAACGGGGATGATATAGGGATGCTTCCAGAGGTTAGGATAACTGCCTGTAACAATGGATGTATTAACAATGACTAAAATGAAAAATACTGTAACTGGCAATGAGTCAATTAGGAAGCGAAGTTGTATCCCATCGGAACCACAAGAGTTTGTTGGTTTGAGGTTCTTTATGATAAGAATAAGTGTGACTAAATCGATTGGGTGCGGTCTAAAATTATTGATAATATTTCTTTCAGCTGGAGGCTGGCAATTATGTGGTTGATTAATAATCAAGTCATTATCATCTTGGGACTTTTCATATGTGGACTTACCTATTTCAGCAAAATACTTATTAAAATCATTCACTCGCTTTTCCACATTATCACTGAGAAGGTCAGAATTTTCTAAGATTTCCTTATTTGCAGGAATTATTCTTTTTATAACATTCCAAGTTCCTTTGATATTTCCCTTATACTTGGAAAATTCTTCCCTGAAATGATTTTTCTTCTTTTCGGACAACATTGTTTTAGTAAGGTTTCTTTCTCTTCTATAGGCTCTTTCCATCTCGGAGTTTTGTCTATCAGATTTAAATTGCCTTAGGAGGTCATCTCTCCTTTTCATTTGCTCTTTTAACTGAGAGTCAATCCACGGGGCAGGAGGGCGTGTCATGACTTTGGTTGTAAGAGGGGCACATTCTTTAAACATCTCGTAAAACATCAGTAAAAGTAGAAACTTGATAATTTACACAATCTGTAGTTAGTATTGAATTTAAAATGTTGTATTCATTAAGAAGAGTGTCGCAGAAACAATTTTGAGAATAATTCTCAAGAGATCGGAAAGTTTTAACAATTGGCGGTCTCTTTTCCTTCCTGACATTAACTGTAGCTATTAGAAGCTCGTGGTCTCCTACAGGACAAGGTAGGACATCGTGGTGAACTATAAAACTAGGTGTATTGGTAATTATAAGATCAATTAGGCTGGAGGAATTAGCGGTGATACGGGTTGCTTTATTCACAAGCTGATTTAAGTGGAGGGATTGAATTAATTTCCCCATTTTATTATTAGGAAGAAGGAGATTATCATTGAAGTCGCCTATAATAATGAGAGGTTTGCTCCTCAAACAGACCGACCGAAATACCTCGGAGATGTAATCAAAGGTGTCGTTGAGTGCATGTGGGTGTCTATATACACATCCCAGGATGAATGAAGGGAATTTCCTACTCTGAACAGTCAACCAAATGTCTTCGAGATGAGGAGGTCGCTCGACTTCAGGGGTCTTTAATAGGGAGACCGTTAGATGATTTCTTACATACACCCCCACACCCCCACCCCTACCGCCATCAAATCGATAAAAAGAATACTCAGGTATAGCAACAAAACCAGACTGCATATTAGATTCGAGCCAAGTTTCACAAACACACATTATATCCACGTTATTTTCTCTGATCATTAGTGCAATATTTTCGAAATTACCCAAAAGTGATTGTGCATTGATGTGTTGTATGTTTATGAACTGTTTCAATAAGCCTGTATTACAATGGAGAGAGAGAGAGAGAGAGAGAGAGAGAGAGAGAGAGAGAGAGAGAGAGAGAGAGAGAGAGAGAGAGAGAGAGACTCCCCAACTTATGAACAAGTTACATTTTGAATGCCTGTTCTAATTTTGAATTATTCGTAAGGTGATATTTTGTAAGTCGAGTACTGTATTAAGTGCAAAAATATTTCTACATCATGTACATAACATAATACAGTTGTGTTAGAACAGGTCGCATTTGTTTTCTTATCCTAAGGACACACGATACAAGTTTGCATGTTTCTTGAAACCTTGGAACCATCCTTAACTTGCTGCATAGTAATAGTAGACTGCATAGGCACAGCAATTTTCAAAAGTTCCTATCTCCAGATATTTGTAAGTATCTCCAGATATTCGTAAGTAGAGGAGCATATATACACAGGGGGTCCTTGACTTACACCAGTTTCATTCCTGAAAAGCAATGTAACCCGAATTTCAGTGTAAGTCAGAACACACCTAAATAAGCACCTACTCTAATGCATTAGTAAATTTTCTCCCTCTTCCATGCATTTCATATCCTCTAAGGTCACTTCCACGGTGACGGCTATCCTTTTCTTCGAAGCATTGCCATCACAAGAATCTGCTTTACACTTAAGAGTCATAATACAGGCCAAATATTATAAAAAAAGAAGTAAAATAATTCATGGAAGATATGGTGTAACCTTGAAACAGGACCCTGTATATATATATATATATATATATATATATATATATATATATATATATATATATATATATATATATATATATATATATATATATATATATATATATACACAGTAATCCCTCGTTTATCGCTGGGGTTCGGTTCTGGGACCGGCCGCGATAGGTGACTTTCCGCAAAGTAGGAAATAAAAGAAACAATGAAAAATAAGATGATTATGACACCAGGACGGCCCAAAAATTATAAAATAAAATGGCCTTTATCAGGCTGTAAAGAGAAACAGAGATGGAGAGTGTAATGACCTGTTAGATGTGAAGGGATTATAAAAGATGTGTAATGAATATCCAGCTCTCTGCTGGGTTTTAATATACCTCTGCATTACTTTCATGATGTCTATTCCAAAAATTCTCCTTAGATCTTATTATTATTATTATTATTTTTAACAATAATTTTCCTTTGATGATGACTGTGGAGATTATTATTATTATTATTATTAATAATATTATTATTAATATCATTATTATTACGAATTTGTAATTAAACCATTATTTTTACAATAAATAATGTAGTTTTGGTTGAATGAACAAGAGTTAATTAAAGATGTCTCTCTCTCTCTCCAACATTCTATTCTACCCAACCCCCCACACTCTCTTTGTCCCAGCCAAATAGGGAGGGGCACTGTACACAGTTATTAAAGTAAATAAACCAAAAGATGTACAAACAATGATGAGCCCTTAATAATAATAATAATAATAATAATAATAATAATAATAATAGTAATAATAATAATAATAAAAATGATGATAATCTCCACAATCATCATCAAAGGAAAATTATTGTTGCCAATAATAATAATAATAATAATAATAATATCTATGGAGAATTATTGGAATAGACATCATGAAAGTAATGCAGAGGTATATTAAAACCCAGCAGAGAACTGGATATTCATTACACATCCTTTATAATCCCTTGACATCTGACAGGTCATTATACTCTCCATCTCTGTTTCTCTTTACAGCCTGATAAAGGATGTTTTATTTTATAATTTTTTGGCCCATCCTGGTGTCACAATAATCTTTAAAAAAAAAAAAAAATTCCAAAAAAATTCCGCGATACAGTGAACCCGCGAAATAGCGAGGGATTACTGTGTGTATATATATATATATATATATATATATAAATATATATATATATATATATATATATATATATATATATATATATATATATATATATATATACAGTATATATATATATATATATATATATATATATATATATATATATATATATATATATATATATATATATATATATATATATATATATATATATATATACACCTTGTTCCTTTTATTAGGTATTTTTTTATCCTCGAAATTGCAATAACGCCCCCCAAAAATAATAGTAAAAAACTCGGATTTCGAAAAAAATAAATAAATAAATAAATATATATATATATATATATATATATATATATATATATATATATATATATATATATATATATATATATATATATATATATATATATATATATATATTGTGACACCAGGATGGACCAAAAAATTATAAAATAAAACAGCCTTTATCAGGCTGTAAAGAGAAACAGATGGAGAGTGTAATGACCTGTCAGATGTGAAGGGATTATAAAAGATGTGTAATGAATATCCAGTTCTCTGCTGGGTTTTAATATACCTCTGCATTACTCTCATGATGTCTATTCCAAAAATTCTCCTTAGATCTTATTATTATTATTTTTAACAATAATTTTCCTTTGATGATGATTGTGGAGATTATCATTATTATTACGAATTTGTAATTAAACCATTATTATTACAATAAATAATGTAGTTTTGGTTGAATGAACAAGAGTTAATTAAAGATGTCTCTCTCTCTCCAACATTCTATTCTACCCAATAGGGTGGGTGTATATATAATGTATAATGATGATGATCTCTTCTTATCGTAATCCTCTTTGTACTGGTGGAAGAATCCTCCGCGGGCGCTTATTTACTATATTAAATATATATATATATATATATATATATATATATATATATATATATATATATATATATATATATATATATATATATAATAAATAAGCACCCGCGGAGGCTTCTTCCACCAGTACAAAGAGGATTACTATAAGAAAAGATCATCATCATTATACAGTATATATACACCCACCCTACCTCTGTCATATGTCTATCTAATCTACATATGAAGGTGTCTACGGTATTGGCATATATTATCCTACTAGGAATACTCTACGGTATTACCATGCCAATTTTCACCAATTTCCCTTCTGAACCTAAACTTATCAAGATTAAATCCATTACCCATTACGAGTTCTGGTTTGAACATGAATTTTTAAAACTTTATTAACATCATCCTTGTTAATCCCTTTAAACCACTTATACACCTCAATCATATCCCCCCTAACTCTGTGCCTCTAGAGAATGTAGATTAAGTTTTTTTAATCTGTCATATGGTAGATTTAGGCATTGCATAATTAATTTTTGTTTTGTTTTTTAGTCTTGCTTTGATTATTTATGGTTCTTATTTTATCTTTGTATACATTTGCAGATAGAGGTTCGTTCTCCTGCATCCTCCTCCTCTTCTACCACATAAGTTACTTGCTCACTGCCACCATGCATGTCCCAGTGTACTTTATAACTGTTGCCCACTGCATAATAGAGTAAAGTATAGTAATGTATGTTAATCTCTAGCTGTAAAGTGAATATGCATATCTTTTGTATACTCTTAAAAATAGATACAGGGCTTTCTGGTTTGCTATGTAGTAATAAAATATGTTTTTTACTTATCTTATATCTTTGGCATGGTGTCTCTATGTAAGGTTTGGAACGTATCTATACCCTTTATCATTGTTTCCTATGGAAAATAACTCGTTTTTTCACGCGATTTTCCATTTACCCGACACTTCTGAGAACCTATCTAGGCGTTATTCTGAGAACTAGGAGTATATGTATATACTCAGCTCGTTTTTTAAGCGTTATATTAATACGCGAAATTGGAATAACGCCCCCAAAAAATAAAAGTAAAAAAATACGAAATACATGAATAGCGCCCGCGCAAAAAATAAAATACAAATATTTTCACTTTAGTAAATAAGCGACCGCCTCAGAGGCACTTTCCCACCATGCTGCCATATGCTTCAGTGTCTCTTTACCCAGCATACTGCGTGGATATATCGCTTGTTCTGTGTTTGTGTTTCCAGTGCTTTTTATTTTACAGATTATATACTGTACTATCATGGCCAGTAAATGCCCAGGAAAAGACTGTGGAAGTGCTTCTACTCCCAATAGAGCAAGAAAGGCAATAAATCTTGAAGTAATACTTCAAGCATTGGCCCATTATGAGCATGATGAGAGTACGGCAGCCATAAAACTGTCGATGCAACACAGTGAAAGTATGTTGCGCACTTTCCGTGAAAATGCAGAAAGAATAAAGACAAGTGCAAAAGATGGTGTTAATTTAATTTTGCTTAGGTTTTCATATTCTCGATCAGATATTATGAAGAGAATGGAGAAAATGCTATGCACGTGGATGAGCATTAAGAACAAACAGCAAACAACCATGCCGTATAATATTGTCGAGGAAAAAGCCCCATCGTATATAGTGAGTACACCTGTGTAATTGTTTACGTATTTTTTGTTATATTTTTAATACCATACTACAGTATTATATTCAGTCGTTGCATAATAAAAAAAATTGTTTACTAGTCTTGCTTTTTTTTTTTATGTTAGCGATTATTATTTTTGCAGCTAGGAGTTGGCTCTCCCACTTCCTCCTCTTCTCCTACCACTTATATCACCTGCTCGTCGTCTGTTGCTCACCGTATAGAGTGAGTAGAATGTGTATTTTTTATTTACATCGTTCCTGTAATTCTGGCATTGCATAATGAAAAAAATGAGTTTTCTAGGCTTGCTTTTGTTGTTTTTCACATTTGCAGATAGGGGTTCGTTCTCCTCTTCTCCTATCGCTTACGTCAAGTGCTCATTGCATGCCTGTTGCTCACTGTATAGTGAGTAGAATGTTTTACATTCCAGCATTGCACAATGATAATTTTTTTTGTTTTTAGTCTTGCTTTGGTTATTTTTTATTTTTATTTTATCTTTGCTTACGTTTGCAGATAGAGGTTCGTTCTCCCGCATCCTCCTCCTCTTCTACTGCATAAGTGCTCACCGCCACCATGCACGTCCAAGTGTATGCCTGTTGCCCAGCACATAATAGAGTATGTTAATCTATGTACTGTACAATAAATCTGAATATCTTTTATACTCTTAACTATTTGTTTTTCAATAAAATAAGCTACAGGTCTTTCTGCTTTGTTATGTACTTATATATTTTACTTATCTTATATCTTTGGCATAGTGTGTCTATGTATGGTTGTGAAAAGTATCTATGCCCATTATCATTGTTTCTTATGGAAAATGACTTGTTAAATTACGCGATTTTTACATTACACGTCATATCTGAGAACTTATCTTTGCGTTATTCCAAGAACTGGGTGTATATATATATATATATATATATATATATATATATATATATATATATATATATATATATATATATATATATATATATATATATATATATATATATATATATATTAATCAATTAAGTACATTACATATGTGAAAACAGGAATCATTTTTTACCCCGACCGGGACTCGAACCTAGGACTTATACTTACTAAGTCAAGGCGCTACCAACTTGACTTAGTAATTATTATAAGTCCTAGGTTCGTGTCCCGGTCGGGGTAAAAAATGATTCATATATATATATATATATATATATATATATATATATATATATATATATATATATATATATATATATATATATATATATATATATATATATATATATATATATATATATATACACACACAGTGTTCCACCGGTTATTCGCGTTTCTTGGTTTGCGTTCTCACTGTATCGCGTTTTTTTTTTTTATAAATTATTATTTTATTTCATGGGTATATGCAAAAATATTAAAATATTAAAAAAAAATTCTCAGTATTTTCATTTTTTTTTTATTGAAAAAAACATTTCATTATCTAATTGATAAAAAAAAATTATTTCCCAGCCTATGAATAATAAAACAGTAAAAAATAGTAAAAAACATAAATTTAGATAGATAGATAGATACGTTTATTGACCACCTCTTTTGAAAAGTACAGTATAATCTTTACAAAAGGAATATTTGGTCCAAATTACAATGAATAAATACAATAGATTTTGTACAATCATCAAATAAGTAAATGAATTTTAAATTAATATACACTGTACTAATAACTGAATGATATACGTATGTACAGTATAACTCACAGTATTGCATCATGCGAAATAGTGTTCGATAGCGTACAATGTATTGGGGTCGCAGCTACGTGAGCTAGCATATATATTTATATTTCCAGTAGTTTCATGATCTTATTGATAAAAAAACGTATTTATTAGCTTAAGAATAATAAAACAGTAAAAAATAGTAAAAAAACATAAATTCTAACAGTATTGCAACATGTAAAATACAATACCGCTATCAGCGTTTTGGACAAAGACTCATTCAGTCTAACTCACGTTTGCGCCGTTCACGTTGTGCTTATTAAACGTTTTGCTTGTGTTCGATAGCGTACAATGTATTGGGGTCGCAGCTACGTGAGCTAGCATATATATTTATATTTCCAGTAGTTTCATGATTTTATTGATAAAAAAAAAGTATTTCTTAGCCTAAGAATAATAAAACAGTAAAAAATAGTAAAAAACATAAATACTAACAGTATTGCAACATGTAAAATACGATACCGCTATCAGCGTTTCGGACAAAGGTTTCCACCATCTTCCATTGTCTCGCCTCACTCGTGTGCGCCATTCATGTTGTGCTTATTATTATTAATATGTTTTCTTTGTGATTTTTTTTTACTCGCATATTTTAACCTTTGCAATGTCTCCCAAGCATCCTTCATCTTCTAAGGCTTCTTGTAGTGAGCCGAAGCGGCAAAGGAAAATGTTAACCATTGTAGATAAAGTGAAACTCTTAGATATGTTGAAAGAAGGAAATATGTCTGTGGATGTCGGCCGCTATTTTACGTAAACTTAAAAATTATTGTGAAATACTGTACCTATGTATGTCAAGTCATCATCACCTCATTCTTGGTAAGTTTTCCTATCACTTTCATAAAAAATTACGCTGCTTGCTGTTATTTATAATGTAAAGGGAGTTTTTTTAACAGTACAGGGAGGGTTTATACAGTGTAAACGTAAAAATACATTAAAATATCTATATACATATAGACTGATCCTACTCCGCGGATTTCCTGGTTTGCGCCGGGTCCCGGAACAGAACTACCGCGATAAGGGAGGTAACACTGTGTATATATATATATATATATATATATATATATATATATATATATATATATATATATATATATATATATATATATATATATATATATATATATATATATATATATATATATATACTGTATATATATATAGATGCTCCTCGACTCATTAACATCCGGATATATTATTTTATATATATAGGGGGTCCCCACTTTACTTCAGGGTTCTGTTCCTGACGGCTGACTTAAGTCAGATTTTGACTAATGTCGGAACACATCTATAATTCAAACCTAGGTCCTCCACTGATGCTTAAAATAAATACTAAAACATAAAAAAATAACCTAAGTTCTTTATCTAATATATAAAGATGGTTAAAGTACACTTTAGAATAATGCTTACCTTGACTACTGAGGTTGGTTTGCATCTGGATGACTGATATGTCGAAAATTTGATTTAATAATTATTTAATGGTCTCTGATGTAACCCCGGAACGACTTAACTCAAAACAACTTAAAACAGGGACCCCCTGAGTGTGTATATATATATATATATATATATATATATATATATATATATATATATATATATATATATATATATATATATATATATATATATATATATATATATATATATATATATATATATATATATATATATATATATATATATATATATATCTAGCCCTTGGTAGAAAAGGTAGTATGTGACGTAAAACTGGAACATATATACTGTATATATAAATACAGTGATCCTTCGCTGGATCGCGTTTTCACTGTACCACGGTTTTTTTTTGGCAAATTATTTTTTTTGGGGTATATGCAAAAATATTAAAATATTAAAAAAATAAAAATTTTCAGTATTTTCATTTTTTATTGAAAAAAAAAATTCATTATCTAATTGATAAAAAAAATTTATTTCCCAGTCTACGAATAATAAAACAGTAAAAAACATAAATTTAGATATACGTACATACAGTATAACTCACAGTATTGCATCATGCGAAATAGTGTCCGATAGCGTACAATGTATTGGGGTCGCAGCTACGTGAGCTAGCATATATATTTATATTTCCAGTAGTTTCATGATTTTATTGATAAAAAAACGTATTTCTTAGCCTAAGAATAATAAAACAGCAAAATAGTAAAAAACATAAATACTAAAAGTATTGCAACATGTAAAATACGATACCGCTATCAGCGTTTCGGACAAAGCCTCGTTCAGTCTAACTCACGTGTGCGCCGTTCACGTTGTGCTTATTAATACGTTTTGCTTGTAATTTTTTTACTCGCATATTTTAACCTTTGCAATGCCTCCCAAGCATCCTTCATCTTCTAAGGCTTCTTGTAGTGAGCCTAAGCAGCAAAGGAAAATGTTAACCATAACAGAAAAGGTAAGTTTACCTATCACGTACATATACATTTACGTTGCATGCTGTTACTTATAAAGTAAAGGGTGGTTTTTTAACAGCGCAGGGAGGGTTATACAGTAAACGTAAAAATAATTATAAAATACCTATGTACATGAGTATGTCATATAAATTTACGCTTGCATGCTGTTATTTATGAAGTAAAGGGTGGTTTGTTAACAGTACAGGGAGGGTTTATAGAGTTTATATGGTGTAAACGTAAAAATAAATTAAAATATCTATGTACATATAGGCTGATCCTACTCCTGTCTCGCGCCGGGTCCCGGAACTGAACCCTCGCGATAATGGAAGGAACACTGTGTATATATATATATATA
>JAXCGZ010019559.1:0-22500 GCA_037179515.1 Halocaridina rubra
AAAGCTCTTGAGCCGTTTTACCTGATCCTGTGGTTCTATATATTGTTAAAAACAGTATCCTTCCCATTTATATTAACTAGTTAGTTAGTTTGATACACGAAAAAATTGAATAATAAAAGAAAAAAAAAATTACCAAATACCCACCCGTCAACAGTACTGAGTTAAGTTGCCAAGTAGTACAGCAGTCCTATTTTCTTCATTTTTTTTTTTGCTTTTCTTTTAGCTTTCTCGTTTGCTATTTTGTTATTTTGTATATATATTGAGTTAAATGTAAAGTCTAAATCCCGTGATAACATATCTTGGTTAGCAAGTCAGTTTATCAGTTAGGAAGAATATATAACAGAAACAGGTGGGTGCCACCTCGAACACAAATTCGAATTTTCCTTCAGGTTTGACTTTTGTTTTTGTTTTTCTTTTTATACGTAAATTACCATGGTCAAGTTTTTAAGTTAAGATGTGTGTTACCAGAAAGGAGACAAACTGAGTCACTAAATAGCACTTATATGGAGATATAAAAATTCTGTGTGAAGGTAAATTAGAAGTTTTTCTCTTTTCTTTTCTTTTTTTTTTTTTCCTCTTTCTCGTCTTCTTTCTATATTCTGTGAGAGGGAGAACATAAAAATGAAGCCATCTCTGTCCCAAACCTCTCCCACCCATGGGTCGGGAGAAGGGGTAGTCATCAGAGGACTTAAACAGAGAATCAAGAAGTTAGAGGAAATGGTTACAAGCCTTGATGATAAAATTCGGAATATGGATGGAGAAATGAAAGAGAATGAAACACTCAGAGAACAAATAAGATCTTTGGAGGAAGCAAATAAAGCACAAGGGCAGGAGAGAAAGGAACTAGAAAAAAGAATAAAGAAGCTGGAAGGGGAAAAGAGTCAACTAGAATCTAGAATTTCTAATCAAGAAGATAAAAACAAACAGCTAAATGACAACCTAAAGGAATTAGATGTTAGTTCACTGCTATCTTCTGAGAGAGACGAGATTGCTGCTTGGAATGTTCAGATTAAAGAAAACATTGAACAGTTCAGAAAAGAGTTCCAGGAGCTGAATATGGAAAATGATGCCATGAAAACGTCCTTTGCTGATGCACTAAAGGGGAATGTGGCAGTAAAAGAGGCTGTAAAGGTGGTGGCACTGGAAAACATACAAACAGTTGACTATAAAGAGACAGTAATCGAAAAAATGAAAGACGTTGTGATGGAAAGGGCAAACCCACTCATCAGACAGGCACTTGATAAGGAGAAGACAGTGGTAATCTCAGGCATAAGTGAATCCCAGGAGCCAACATGGCAGGGGAGACTTGAAGAAAATAAAGCTAGGGTTGTAGACCTGATAAGAAAGCTTGGAGTAGTATGTGGTCCTGAGGATATTGTAAACATACACCAACTAGGTAAATATTCGAGGGAAGGAAAGCCGAGACCAACAAAAGTAACCTTTGAGAGAGGGGAGACATGTAGGGAAATATTGTTGAGAAAAAAAAGTCTAAAAGACCTTCAAGAATGCAAAGAAGTGTTCATTAGACGATACAGAACACAGGAAGAGATGGGAAAGATCAAAAACTTGTTGCAAGAGGCAAGAAGGTTAAATGATGGAAGAAATGAAGAAGAGAAGAAAAATTTTCGTTACGGAATACTTCCAGACAAAGGGGAGATAAAGAAGATAATGACAGAAGATCAGGGGATGGGGCCTCATTAAGATTGTTATACACAAATGCTGATGGATTAGCTGGTAAGGCAGTAGAATTAAAAGATAGGATTCACAACAGTAAGGCAGATATAGTAGCAATTACAGAGACTAAGTTGAGTGAGGACATAAACAGTGTCACAGTTTTTCCTAAGGGCTTCAGAATACTAAGGGTCGAAAGATCTGAGAGGACTGGTGGAGGGATAGCACTGCTCATAAGTGAGAGGATTCAAGTTGAAGAGATAAACTTGGCTATAGAAAGTGAGTTCAGGGAATTTCTTGTTGCTCGCATAAATACTGGGTCAGAGAGCATTATAATAACTGTTGTATACAACCCACCAAGGAACCAAAATAGGCTTGAAATTTATGAGGAAAGTCATATAGGTACGATTGAAGTCATAAACTCAGTTGTTAACATGGCGCGGGAGAAAAAATGTAGGATTTTGATTATGGGAGACTTTAATCATAAAGAGATAGATTGGATAAATCTTGACCCACACAGTGGTGAGGACTCCTTTGGGGCAAGATTCCTAGATTGCGTACAAGGGAATTTCCTACACCAACATGTAATGGAACCAACAAGAGCCAGGGGTGGGGATGAGCCATCACTACTTGATCTGGTGTTCACAGATAATGTGTTGGATATTGAAAATATTGAGTATGAACCACCAATTGGAAAGAGTGACCACTGTGTGTTGTTGATGGAGTATATCATTGAAGACATTCTTCCTGAGAGTAGAGGCACTGAGGACATGAGGAGGAACTATCAGAAAGGAGATTACATCAAAATGAATGAGCTTTTTGCAGTTATTGACTGGAGAACCTTATTTTACAACAAATCTGTACAAGAAATGTATGACATCTTTTGTGAGAAATATGGGAAGATTGTAGATTGCTGCATACCTGTCACCAAAGTAGGTGTAATTCATGCCAGAGAGAAATGGTTCGATAATGGGTGTAAAAGAGCTAAGGAGTGGAGAGACAAATGCTGGAAAAGGTATAGGAGGAGAAAAAACATAAATGCCTGGCAAACCTACAAAAGAGCAAGAAATGACTACCTAAGTAAAAGGAGAGAGGCAGAGAAAGATTATGAGAGGGACATCACCAGGAAGGCGAAAGAAAATCCCAAGCTTTTCCACAGCTTTATCAGAGGAAAACTGAAGGTAAAAGAACAGGTTTTAAGGCTAAAGAGAGCGGATGGAAGCATCACTGAGACGGACGAAGAGATCTGCAAAGAATTGAACAAGGAGTTTCAGTCAGTATTTACAGTAGAAAATACCCCACCCCCTCAGATTGCAGTGATAGAAGCTCAAGGGCCGGTATTAGAGAACATCAACCTTACAGCCACAGAGGTATGCAAAGCGCTGATGGATTTAGATGTTCATAAAGCTACAGGTCCTGATGACATATCCCCTCATGTGCTTAAAAAATGCGCAAACACAATATCAGTGGCACTAAGTATCATATTTAAGGAGTCATTGGAGTCGGGGGAGATTCCAAGATGCTGGAAACAAGCAAATGTGATACCTATCTTCAAAAAGGGAAGGAGGGATACGGCTCTGAACTATAGACCAGTTTCCTTGACCAGCATAGTTTGCAAAGTTATGGAGAAACTACTAAGGAAACATATCTCTCTTCACTTGGAATCCTTCAACTTTTTGTCAGTGAGGCAACATGGCTTCAGAGAAGGAAGATCAACAGTAACAAACTTATTAGAATTTTATGATGAGGTAAGCCAAATCTTACAGGAAAGAGAGGGCTGGGCAGATTGCATATTCCTAGACTTCCAGAAAGCGTTTGACACTGTTCCACATGGGAGACTTATTAGGAAGCTGCAATCAATGGCTAGAATAGGTGGAAATGTCTTGGAATGGATAAAAACTTACTTAGAAGGAAGGGAACAGAGGGTTAGAGTAAGACACTCAGTGTCTGAATGGAGAAGAGTTAGTAGTGGAGTTCCACAGGGTTCAGTTTTAGGGCCACTTTTGTTCCTTGTATATGTAAATGACCTACCAGAGTCTGTAAATTCATTCATGAATATGTTTGCAGATGATGCAAAGATTGTGAAGAAAGTAAAAAACGAGAACAATGGTAGAGAACTTCAGGAGGATCTAAATAATCTGCATGAGTGGTCAGAAAAGTGGCTAATGAAATTCAATACCTCAAAATGTAAGGTAATGAGAATGGGTACAAGTGCAAGAAGGCCCAAGCTTGACTACTCGGTGGCTGGAGTACAACTTCAGGAGACAGAAAATGAGAGAGATCTAGGAGTAAACATATTGGCAGATTTGTCTCCAGAAATACATATAAATGGCGTAGTAAGGGCAGCATATGCATTCTTATCAAATGTAAGGGTAGCCTTCAGGCACATGGACAAGGAAATGTTCAGAAATATTTATGTAACCTATGTGAGGCCAAAACTCGAATATGCAGCCCCCTTTTGGAATCCGCACTTGAAAAAGCACATAGCTAAGCTTGAAAAAGTTCAAAGACATGCCACGAAACTGGTGCCAGAAATACGCAATCTCGGTTATGATGAGAGGCTGAGGGAATTAGACTTGCCATCACTCGAAGCTAGAAGAGTAAGGGGGGATATGGTGACAGTCTTTAAATTCCTTCATGGTTATGATAGAGTGGATAGGGATCGATATTTCGATATGGCTGGCTCTAGAACTAGAGGTCATAGTTTGAAGCTTCGGAAGAAAACTTGTTTGCAGGATGTAAGGAAATACTTTTTCAGTGTAAGAGTAGTTGATAATTGGAATTCGCTAAGCGAGGAGGTAGTTAATGCTACCTCAATCCATAGTTTTAAGGACAGGTATGATAAGTATCACTAAGTCTAAAAATGGAACCGATCAGGAGACGGGAAGATACGAGCTTTGGGCTCTTTCCCGTAAACACAATTAGGTAATCACAATTAGGTAATCACACACACATACACACACACACACACACACACACACACACACACACACACACACACATACATACATACGTTTTACGTTAATAAAAAGGTATGTCTTTGCAGTAGTCAGAAATAACAAACACGCAAATTTAGTTGTAAAAATGTCCTTATAATTGACAGCAATACCTTTTTGGGCATTCCTGCGCTAAGTTTACTCAGTAAATGGGAATTATGAAGTGAAATATTGAAGTCGTATCTGTGTGAATGACCCTGCCTCTATGGTGCGGAAGTAAAGATATTTTTTTTTTTGGTTACCGGTTACTAGCCATCCAATAATAATAATAATAATAATAATAATAATAATAATAATAATAATAATAATAATAATAATAATAATAATAACAATAATAATAATAATAATAATAATAATAATAATAATAATAATAATAATAATAATAATAATAATAATAATAATGACAATGATAATAATAATAATAATAATAATAATAATAATAATAATAATAATAATAATAATAATAATAATAATAATAATAATAATAATAACAATAATAATAATAATAATAATAATAATAATAATAATAATAATAATAATAATAATAATAATAATAATAATAATGAGAGTAGTTGAAAATGTTCGTAATACCTTTGTAATTCATTCGAAAACCAGTTCTCAGTCTGAAAAGCGTGCCTTTAGTTTTATTTATTTATTTTCTCTTTTATGTATCAAGATTAGTCCATATTTGAATAGGGGTGGACATAGACAGGTTGGAGATGGGGGATTAAGGCTGGTTGCCTTTCCTCACACGGGTGTATCAGTCTTGTCATTTCCCGACTCACGTTTACTATCACCGAGCTACCGCTCAGAATACATATATATTTTCAATATTTTTCGTAGTTTTTCTTTTTTATGAGTGTGACAAAGGGACAGGCATAAACTGCCCTCATCAATAAAGGCCCGGGCACGAGTAAATACCAAGACAAAGGAAAAGAAAAAGGTTAAGGACAAGGCAGCAGTCGTTCCATATGCATGTTGTCACCCTGTTGATTATATTAACAAATACGATGTTTTTGAATGGCAGAAGGATGTTTCATATGCAAGTTCCCGGAAGTTTTTTCTTCTTGGTAACGCGCTGGCCTCGCATTCACGAGGTCGAAAGATCGGTTCCCATCCAAGACCGAGAGTTTAAGCTGTTTACTGGCAGGTACTGCTGTGGTTGGGCACCACAGTGGGGGGTTGGGGCTTGCCCCGGCTGACGAATACCCATTGTATTGTAATGGAAATAAAGGTTTATTATATTATTATTATTATTATTATTATTATTATTATTATTATTATTATTATTATTATTATTATTATTATTATTATTATTATTATTGTTATTATTATTATTATTATTATTATTATTATTATTATTATTATTATTATTATTATTATTATTATTATCCTACTGTTTGCTTGAAAGATTATTTTTGGTTCTGGCTTGAGCGAGAGAGCTGGAATATTTGTATTTTTTTCCTCGCAGTTATGCTTTCTATGCATTTTGATAAGGGAGAAGCTGCAGTACAGGTGTATTATACTTAAAAGTGAGTGTCTGCGTTTGTGCCCAAGGAGGAAATTTTTGCGTTGCATTAGATGGATAGGTAGATGAGTGAGTGAGTGAGCAGAGAGAGAGAGAGAGAGAGAGAGAGAGAGAGAGAGAGAGGAGAGAGAGAGAGAGAGAGAGAGAGAGAGAGAGAGAGAGAGAGAGAGAGAGAGAGAGAGAGAGTGAGTGAGTGAGAGAGTGAGCGAGCGAGCGAGTTGGTGAGTGAGTGAGTTAGCGAGCGAACGAGAGAGAGAGAGAGAGAGAGAGAGAGAGAGAGAGAGAGAGAGAGAGAGAGAGAGAGAGAGAGAGAGAGAGAGAGAGAGAGAGAGAGAGAGAGAGAGATGAACACCATATTTTGTTGAAACACTCTCAAGAGAACAAAACTGAAATGAAAACAGATTAGACGAGCTTAACAGAGCTTCATTATGCTACTCTTAGTTGTTTTTCGGCCGGAAAGGAATAGGCCTATTGTTAATTTGTTGTTCCTATTATTATTATTATTATTATTATTATTATTATTATTATTATTATTATTATTATTATATTATTATTATTATTATTATTATTATTGTTCTTTATTATTATTATTATTATTATTATTATTATTATTATTATTATTATTATTATTATTATTATTATTATTATTATTATTAATATTGTTTATCTTTTTTATGACTACCAGTCTGTCATCAGAGGAATTTGGCTTCGTATTTTCAAGATATTATTTATTATTAGAGATAGGAATGCACTGACAAATTCACTAATGGAAAAGAGAATATCTTTAATGACCAATAGTATCAAGTTTTCACTTTCCACTTAGAACATTTTTGCGATACCTTAGAACCTAGAAATTTTAACTCTGTATTTATTGATTATCTCAATTATTATTTATATGTTTATTCTTATTGATATTATCATATTAATGAATTGTATGGTTTTTTATTGACCTTATGAGAAATCCATAAACATGCATATTTTTTCTTTCTGTATCTCATAATCGTTTAAAGAAAATTGCAAAGCACAACCATAGAAAACGGTTATAAGACGGTTTTGCCTAAATACTTTTGATGGTAGACTCAAAGCTCTTTATACTTCCTTGCAACGGGGTAATTATTATTATTATTATTATTATTATTACTATTATTATTATTATTATTATTATTATTATTATTATTATTATTATTATTATTATTATTATTATTATTATTACCACTACTACAACAACAACAACAACAACAACAACAACACTACTACTACTACTACTACTACTACTACTACTACTACTACTACTACTACTACTACTACTACTACTACTACCACTACTACTATTGTTATTATTAATGACGATAGTAGTCGTAGTAGTAATTGTAAATATTATTATTGTTATTATTATTATTATTATTATTATTATTATTATTATTATTATTATTATTATTATTATTATTATTATTATTATTATTATTATTATTATTATTATTATTATTATTATTAGGTACCCTGTGGGGTGGGCACAGCATCAAAGAATAGCCTCACCGTATTCCCTACGTGCCGTAAAAGGCGACTAAAAGTGGACGGGACGGGGGGACTAGGAATCCCCCCCTTGTATCAACCTCCTGCGAGACGTCAAAGAAGAAGGGGAGTAGAGGGGACAATAACTTCTCCCCAAACTCTAGTTTTGGGGTGTCTAAATGTGCGTGGTTGTAGTACGATAGAGAGCAAAAGATGTGAGATTGGATATATGTTTGGTAGGAGGAGGATGGATGTATTGGCATTGTGTGAGACGAAGATGAAAGGAAAAGGAGAAGTGGCATTTGGTGATGTGACGGGTAGGTTGTCTGGGGTTGAAAGGGGGGAGAGCGAGAGAAGGTGTGGCATTATTGCTGAGTGAATGGATGGTAAATCAGGTAGTGGAATGGAAAGAAGTGTCATCTAGGCTGATGTGGGTGAGGGCTACGATAGGAAGGGAATGTTGGGCTTTTGTTAGTGCATATGGGCCAGGATGTGAGAGAAGTGAGGAAGAGTGGGATGAAATCTGGAATGAGTTAACTAGATGTGTGGATGGTCTGAGTAGAAGGAACTATGTAGTTGTGTTGGGTGACTTGAATGCCAGAGTGGGTGATGGAGAGATAGAAGGTGTTGTAGGAAAGTATGGGGTACCAGGTGGGAATGAGAGTGGCGAGAGACTGTTAGATATGTGTGTGGAGCAAGAGTTGGTGATAGGTAATAGTTTATTTAACAAGAAGTTAATAAATAAGTA
Source organism: Halocaridina rubra (assembly GCA_037179515.1). Lineage (NCBI taxonomy): Eukaryota > Metazoa > Arthropoda > Malacostraca > Decapoda > Atyidae > Halocaridina > Halocaridina rubra. The sequence goes on from JAXCGZ010019559.1 coordinate 8,456, forward strand.
TACATGGATGAGAGTGGCAAATGGAAGAGTGAAAGAAAGAGCATTGATGGATTATGTGTTGGTAGCAAAGAGCATGGTTGGTAGAGTGAAAGATGTACATGCATTCAGGGGTGTGGCTGCTGGGATGTCAGATCATTTTTTGGTTGAAGCAAAAGTGGTAGTAGCAAAAGAGTGGGTAAATAGTGTGGGGGGATGTAGAAGGGAAATAGTGAAGGTGGAAGAGTTGAAAAAGCCAGAGAAGAGACAGGAATATCAGGACAGGTTGAGAGTGGCATATGACAGGGTGAAAGAAAGAGAAGTTGGGGAGTTAGGGGAGGAATGGGGATTGATGAAACAATGTTTTGTGGGACATGCAAGTGATGTGTGTGGAAAGAGGTTTATTGGAGGTGGCATGAGGAGGGGCAGCGAGTGGTGGAATGAAGTGGTGAAAATGAAGGTGGAAGAGAAAAAGAGGGCTTTTGAGGAATGGCTGCAGTGTAAAAGTAGGGAGAAGTATAAAAGATATAGGGAGAAAGATGTGGAAACCAAGCGGAAGTTAGAGGAAGAGAAGAGGTTGGCAAATGTTAGTTGGGGACAGGATTTTAGTAGATCATATGAGGAGAATAAAAAGAAGTTTTGGAAAGAAGTGAAGAGAGTAAGGAAGGGTGGATCGAGGATGGAAGAGACAGTGAAAGATGTAAATGGACAGATGTTAAGAGGGAACGATGCAAGGAAAAGATGGGCAGAATATTTTGAGTGCTTGCTGAATGTTGAGGAAGATAGAGAGGCAGCTATGGTGGCAGTGGGAGGGGTTCAAGGGCCAGTAATGGGAGATGAAAATGAGAGAGAGATTACAAGCGAGGAGGTGAAAAGGGCATTGTATGAAGCGAAAGCAGGTAAAGCACCTGGAATGGATGGTGTCAGAACGGAGATGTTGAAAGAAGGGTGTGTGACTGCATTGGAATGGTTAGTGAGAGTGTTTAATATATGCTTTATGAATCATTTTTTTACCCCGACCGGGACTCGAATCTAGGACTTATGATTGCTAAGTCAAGGCGCTACCACTACACCACAGAAGGTTAAAAGGAATCCAACCTTATAGCTTATATCTGCTATACTTAGGAATGAACACATTCTAACTGAATGCCACTGTGTTCATATTACAGATTCCCCAACCTCACTCGTGGCTTCATTTTAGCATTTAATTCAATTCCCAATCTCATTCGGGCCATGAAATAACCAGATAAGCACATTACATATGTGAAAACATGAATCATTTTTTTTTTACCCCGACCGGGACTCGAACCTAGGACTTATGATTACTAAGTCAAGGCGCTACCACTACACCACAGAAGGTTAAAAGGAATCCAACCTTATAGCTTATATCTGCTATACTTAGGAATGAACGCATTCTAACTGAATGCCACTATGTTCATATTACAGATTCCTCAACCTCACTCGTGGCTTCAGTTTAGCATCTAATTCAATTCCCAATCTCATTCGGGCCATGAAATGACCAGATAAGCATATGATAGAGTTGATAGAGAGGCTATGTGGAATGTTTTGAGATTATATGGAATTAATGGTAAATTGTTGCATGCAGTGAAGAGTTTGTATGAGGGCAGTAGAGCTTGTGTTAGGGTAGGGAATGAAGTGAGTGAGTGGTTTCCAGTGAGTGTGGGACAGAGACAGGGATGTGTGATGTCACCATGGCTGTTCAATTTGTATATTGATGGAGTTGTAAGAGAGGTGAATGAGCGAGTGCGTGGTCGAGGTTTGAGAATGGTAGATGGGAATGATAACGAGTGGGAGCTGAATCAGTTGCTGTTTGCAGATGATACTGTGGTGGTGGCAGATTCAGAGGAAAAGCTGTGTCAATTAGTGTCAGAATTTGGAATGGTGTGTGAGAGAAGGAAGTTGCGAGTGAATGTGGGAAAGAGTAAGGATATGAGGTGTACAAGAAGTGAGGATGGCGCTGGATTGAATGTTATGTTGAATGGAGAGACACTTGAGAAGGTTAATCAGTTTAAGTATTTAGGCTCGGTTATAGCTGCAAATGGTGGAGTGGAAGCAGATGTGTGTCACAGAGTGAATGAAGGATGTAAAGTGTTGGGTGCATTGAAAGGAGTGATGAAGAATAGAGGGTTGGAAATGAATGTTAAGAAAGTTTTGTATGAGAAAGTGGTTGTGCCAACTGTGATGTAAGGATCAGAGTTATGGGGTATGAAAGTAAGTGAGAGACGGAAACTAAATGTGTTTGAGATGAAATGCCTGAGGAGTATGATTGGTGTATCTCGATTGGATAGGGTTAGGAGTGAAGTGGTGAGAGCAAGAACGGGTGTGAGGAGAGAAGTTGCAGCCAGAGTAGATATGAATGTTCTGAGATGGTATGGCCATGTGGAAAGGATGGATGATGAAAGGCTGCTGAAAAAGGTGATGAATGCGAGAGTTGATGGGAGAAATACTAGAGGGAGGCCTAGGTTTGGATGGATGGATGGAGTAAGGAGAGCCCTGAATGATAGGAGGATGGATGTGAGGGAAGCAAGCGAGCGTGCTAGGAATAGGAATGAGTGGCGAGCGATTGTGACGCAGCTCTGATGGGCATCTGCTGTTACCACGGGGCTGCATCTTACAGAGGTAGCCCTGTGGTAGGGGCAGTAGGAGGAGTTGGCAGTTGTGAAGCGACACAGGTTGTGGAAGAGCCGGGAGGATGGGCTGTGGCACTCCAGCAGTGCCATCTAAACGGTCGCTAGCTCCCTCGTCATTGCCCGTAGAGCAAAGTAATCCCCCTATTTGTTTTCCTTTCTTGATGTCGACTACCCCCCAATTAAAGGGGGAAACAGCCAAGGTAGATAGATAGATTATTATTATTATTATTATTATTATTATTATTATTATTATTATTATATTATTATTATTATTATTGAGACATGAAATAGCTTAGGTTTCCTCTAAAAAGAACATTATAATCGCGATATGAATATGGTTGCAAGGTCATTATCACGTAACGAACGAGAATAAATGACACACATTCTATTATTTATATAAGAAGCAAATCAATTGAAGATGTAGAGCATTATAATCGCAATATGAATATGGTTACAAGGTCATTATCACGTAACGAACGAGGATAAATGACAAACATTTTATTAATTATATAAGATACAAATCAATTGAACATGCGACTACACATTCTATTGAATACAAATTATAAAAGTAGTTTATTACGCGTTGCATGTTGTGTAAGGTACAATATGGTATTATGGATTCGGTTTTACGTCACGAACTCCCTTTTCTACTAAGGGCTAGGACGGTTGCCTTCTTGCGAAGGACTTGTTTTGGCAGATGTAATCGTTACCCTGAGTGTATGCCCTTACTAACCTCAGTCCGTGACGGAGCGCGAACCCTCGACCTGCCGCCTCAGAGTCGCGGACGCTACCATTTTGCCACGGAGACTACATAATATGGTATTATACGTGATTGATAAGTTTATAAAAATTAGTGTTCAGTGACACGTGTTGCGAAAACAAGTATATAAAGATTATTTTTCTTGTGTTACAATGATTTTTGCTTATATACTTGTCATTACTTACATATATATATATATATATATATATATATATATATATATATATATATATATATATATATATATATATATATATATATATATATATATATATATATATATATATATATATGATGGTTCAGCATTATAGAGGAATACATATTTTACACAAGGTCCAAGACACCATGCTTCAAATATCTCTGTTGAGGAATGTATAGACAGAGCCTCTCCCATGAAGATACGGGTCTCTTTGACAGAACGTATCTGCAGCATGAAGTCCCTTCTACTTCGGTATACGAATTTTCAAAGGCAGACGATGTCTAATAACTTGAGGATAAAGTTTTCCTTTAAAAGCTCGTATACCAGTTGGTTAAAATGTTGAAGATAATTTCTTGCGGAGAGACTTTTGCCGCAATGGGAGATCTATACACTCTATAATGGAAAATATCTTTCAAATAGTTGTTCCATAATTGTGATTAATTGTAAAATATAAATATATGTCACTTACCAGAAATTAAAATACGCAGTTTATTATCACAATTCAATATTACATTAAAAATGATCTCTGACCAATTAATCGGTATCGGCCAATAAGGCAAGGCCAATTAATCTGTAATCTGCCATTTTGTGTATCGTTTTACTTCTCTAGGTCGTGCCTTTCAAGACTGCATGCTGTGCGAGACGTGTAAAGCTTACACACTATATATGGTGGCGTCTTAGATACTTTTATATAATAACTTGTTCCGTATTATTACGCGTTTTTATAGCCCCGTAGCAAAAGGTTATGTATCACCCTGTGTAATATTATACCATACGAGTATATCACATTATTTTCGCTTAGTTACAGTAATTAGAAATTATAAGGTTCAAAATCTGAACAGTGAATAGAAAAAAAATAAGAAACCCGTTGGTGATTTCGTAAAAAAAAAAAAAAAAAAAAAAAAAAAAAAAAAAAAAAAAAAAAAAACTTGCCCATTCGAGCATCTCTGCGCGGCACCTCGATACGGAGTCAACCAGGTCCTGATTGTATAAATGATGAGAATGAGTTGTCATTTTTCTTCGCATGCCATCTCACTTCTTAAAATACAGGCCGATTTTGACGATTGTTGCAGAGCCACGTAAAACAAAGGTCTTTTTTTTTTAATTAATGTATGAGTATACACAGTGTAAAATATACACGTATTTTCATAGATTTTTTCCCTTTACATTTAAAGAGACAGAGAGACGAGTTCTGCTCGGCTCATCTAAGTTTAAGATTAGTATCAAAGGTAGCATATATAGGCACTCTTCTTGAAAATAAAAATTACATTTATTTTGCCTTAAGACTATATCTGTAGTTGTTGATGGCGCGACATCTAGCCCTTTCTCTGTGTCCAGTGGTGTTCCACAGGGCTCTGTTCTTTCACCTACTCTCTTCCTTCTCTTCATCAATGATCTTCTACAGTCCCCATCTTCCTCTCTTCTTCATGCCTTTGCCGATGATTCTACCCTTCACTTTTCCTCTGCCTTTTCTTCACAACCTTCATCTGTTACTCGTAATCAATCTCGTATCACTCTTTCTTCTACTCTTAACTCCGATTTGCAGAGAGTATCTGAATGGGGCACTCAAAATTTAGTTAAATTCAATGCCTCCAAGACACAGTTTCTGGCTATCTCTTTATCTTCTTCTCCTCCTGATAACCCTATTGTCTTCGAAACTAATGAAATTTACCCTCTTAACTCTAATCAATATATTAGGAATCCATATAGCCTCTAACTTGTCTTGGAGGAATCACATAATCCAAATTTCTAAATCTTCATCCAAAAAATTGGGGGTTTTGTTTCGTTTTCGTTATTACTTTTCCTCATTGCAGTTACTTAAAATTTACAAAGGTCTTATCCGCCCCTGCTTAGAATACTGCTCACACATCTGGGGTGCTTCTTCCTTTACTTATCTTCTTGATAGGGTTGAATCTAAGGCAGTCAGACTCATTAATGATCCTTCTCTTACTTCTAACCTGGATTCTCTCTCTCTTCGCCGTAAGGTATCTTCCCTTTCGCTTTTCTATCGCTACTACTTCCATCGCTGCTCTGATGAGTTGGCGAGTTGCATCCCTCCTTCACTGCCGAGGCCGCGTAACACTCGCCAAGCGGCCTCATCTCACAGGTACTGTGTGGAGATTTGTAGCTCGCGGATTGGTCGGTGCAGCGACTGCTTCTTCCCATCTACCTCCAGACTCTGGAACTCTCTTCCTCCTTCTGTCTTTCCTAATTCTTATGACCTTTCATCCTTCAAAAAGCAGATCTATCGTCATCTCAGAGCCTAGTCCTCCATATCTCTGGGTCCTCTTTACTTTGAGTGTTTTTTCTGTCTGTCGTTTTCCTTTGTGTGACATTACCTCATCTCTGCCTTGCCCTTAACTTTTTCTTTTCCTTCGTCTTGGTATTTTCTCGTGCCCGGGCCTTTGTTGATGAGGGCAGTTTCTGCCCATCCCGGTGTCACACTCTTAAAAAAAAAAAAAAAAAAAAAGGGGAGTCTGAGCAGTCATCCTATCACATAACTTGGTAAATATATTCATACTCAACACACACACACACACACACACACACACACACACACACACACACACACACACACACACACACACACACACACACACACACACACACACACTGTTCATAAAGCTACAGGTCCTGATGATATATCCCCTCATGTGCTTAAAAAATGCTCATACTCAATATCAGTGGCACTAAGTATCATATTTATAAAGTCACTGGAGTCAGGGGAGATTCCAAGATGCTGGAAACAAGCAAATGTGATACCTATCTTCAAAAAGGGAAGGAGGGATACGGCTCTGAACTATAGACCAGTCTCCTTGACCAGCATAGTTTGCAAAGTTATGGAGAAACTACTAAGGAAACATATCTCTCTTCACTTGGAATCCTTCAACTTTTTGTCAGTGAGGCAACATGGCTTCAGAGAAGGTAGATCAACAGTAACAAACTTATTAGAATTTTATGATGAGGTAAGCCCAATCTTACAGGAAAGAGAGGGCTGGGCAGATTGCATATTCCTAGACTTCCAGAAAACCTTTGACACTGCTCCACATGAGAGACTTATTAGGAAGCTGCAAGCAATGGCTAGAATAGGTGGAAATGTTTTGGAATGGATAAGAACTTATTTAGAAGGAAGGGAACAGAGGGTTAGAGTAAGACACTCAGTATCTGAATTGAGAAGAGTTAGTAGTGGAGTTCCACAGGGTTCAGTTTTAGGGCCACTTTTGTTCCTTGTATATGTAAATGACCTACCAGAGTCTGTAAATTCATTCATGAATATGTTTGCAGATGACGCAAAGATTGTGAAGAAAGTAAAAAAACGAGAACAATGGTAGAGAATTTCAGGAGGATCTAAATAATCAGCATGAGTGGTCAGAAAAGTGGCTAATGAAATTCAATACTTCAAAATGTAAGGTAATGAGAATGGGTACAAGTGCAAGAAGGCCCAAGCTTGACTACTCGGTGGCTGGAGTACAACTTCAAGAGACAGAGAATGAGAGAGATCTAGGAGTAAACATACTGGCAGATTTGTCTCCAGAAATACATATAAATGGCATAGTAAGGGCAGCATATGCATTCTTATCAAATGTAAGGGTAGCCTTCAGGCACATGGGCAAGGAAATGTTCAGAAATATTTATGTAACCTATGTGAGGCCAAAACTCGAATATGCAGCCCCCTTTTGGAATCCACACTTGAAAAAGCACATAGCTAAGCTTGAAAAAGTTCAAAGACATGCCACGAAACTGGTGCCAGAAATACGCAATCTCAGTTATGATGAGAGGCTGAGGGAATTAGACTTACCATCACTCGAAGCTAGAAGAGTGAGGGGGGATATGGTGACAGTCTTTAAATTCCTTCATGGTTATGATAGAGTGGATAGGGATCGATATTTTGATGTGGTTGGCTCTAGAACTAGAGGTCATATTTTGAAGCTTCGTAAGAAAACTTCTTTGCAGGATGTAAGGAAATACTTTTTCAGTGTAAGAGTAGTTGATAATTGGAATTCGCTAAGCGAGGAGGTAGTTAGTGCTATCTCAATGCATAGTTTTAAGGACAGGTATGATAAGTATCACTAAGTATAAAATGGAACCGATGAGGAGACGGGAAGATACGAGCTTTGGGATCTTTCCCGTAAACACAATTAGGTAATTACAATTAAGTAATTACACACACACACACACACACACACACACACACACACACACACACACACACACACACACACACCCTATTCTCAGAAATAATAGTAAGTTATTAGGTCAAGGAGACTGATAACCACATTAATGTTATTTTCTGTCAAAACAGTTGGTTAGAACACACACACACACACACACACACACACACACACACACACACACACACACCGTAAAACCAAGGTTAACGATTATAAATGATCGTCAGTTCTTCGACTATTCTTTCAGCCTGTCCTTTTCCTATTGTGTATCATTACATGATCTCTGCCTTGTCCTTAACCTTTTACTTTTTCTTCGTCTTACTGTCTTCTTCGTGCCTAAGCTTTTATTGATGAGGGCAGCTTTCTTGCCTGTGTGTCACACTGGTATTTTTTTTTTTTTTAATGAGCAGCAGTTCCGTGAGGAAAAAAAAACAATGGCTTGGTTTCTTAAACAGTGTAAACCTAGGATACCATATTGTTAGTTAGCTAGACACACACAAATGGATTTCATAAACGCATCTGACGCGGTTCTGTGTATGGCTAGGATCCCGCACGGATCCTAGCCATACACAGAACCGCGTCAGATGCGTTCATGAAATCCATTTGTGTGTGTCTAGTTAACTAACAATATGGTCCCCTAGGTTTATACTGTTTAAAAAATTGGGCCAATGTCTCAGCGAAGGTTGACAATGTTTAAGAAATCGGGCCAATATCTCAGCGAAGGTTACAAACATAATAACCGAGAAGCTTCTCCCGGGACTAGACAAGACACATCTACCTTTGAGAGAAATTAATCACCAAACTCCAATGTTTTTTTTTTTTTTTTTAAGTGTAATTCAGAGGCAATTTTTTTCCCTCTTTACTATTTACTTCTTCTTCTTCTTCTTCTTCTTCTTTTTGGTATGGCAATTAAGCAACTGAGCCGTATTATCAGAGATTGCTTACTTTTATTTTTGTTTTATTTTATTTTTGTTTTATTTTATTTTATTGTGTTTTTTCCTGAACGGTGAAGGGAGAGAGAAAACAAGAAAGACCATCATTATTTCATAAATTGCCTCCAGCCATTTTGAGTCCTATTGTTTTCCTTTCTGTTGTGTGTGTATGTATGTGTGTGTGCGTGTGTGTGTGTGTATATGTGTGTGTGTGCTTGCGCGCGTGTGTGTGTATGTGCGCGCATGTGTGTGTGTGTGTGTGCGTGTGTGTGTGTGATGTGTGTGTGTGTGATTATTTGCAGGTATCTAGGGATAGGTGGGGGAGGAGACAAGAACGGATTGCTTACAGCCATTGTGTCTTAATTTTTATAAATTGCTGCCAGCCATTTTACATCCTACACTTATATATATATATATATATATATATATATATATATATATATATATATATATATATATATATATATATATATATATATATATATATATATATATATATATATATTCATTTATTTTTATTGATATCATTATTATTATTATGATTATTATTATTATTATTATTATTATTATTATTATTATTATTATTATTATTATTATTATTTTCATTTGATTTTTGATGGACCACCGTAGCGTAACGGTAGAATGTTCGACTCGGAAAGTGACGGATCCGCGCTCGGACCTACTTTTAAGTGTTAGGAAGGGCATCCAGCGTTAATTCCCCAGCTTCAATCCGTCTGTATCCACCCCCAAATGGAGACAAATAATGCAACATAAAATAAAAAAAATAATTATTCACTATTTTCTTTCTTTTGTTTTTACTTGTTTTCGTGTGTTACGTAGTGGGTGTATGGGTAAGGGAGAGGAGATTTAGAAGAGGGGTAATCAAAGGGGAAAACCATCATTATATCATAAATTGCTTCCAGAAAAGGGATTTGGGGAAGAAAAATGACTGGAGAGATCCAAATGTTCTCCCTTCTCATAATAAAGTCATTTGGGACCCTACACATGAAACCATAATCATCCCTTTTCAATCTGAGCTCAACCTATATTGATCTTTCTAAATCCTTGTCTTCCGTCTCTCTCTCTCTCTCTCTCTCTCTCTCTCTCTCTCTCTCTCTCTCTCTCTCTCTCTCTCTCTCTCTCTCTCTCTCTCTCTCTCTCTCTCTCTCTCTCTCTCTCTCTCTCTCTCACACACACACACACACACACACACACACACACACACACACACACAGTCTCCGTGTATATACTTTGCTCTATCTTTTAATCATTTTATGTATAATTTTCTCTTACACTTTACTGTACTATAGTTTTTTTTTTTCATTTCCTCTTACATTTTCCTTATGATCGTTTTTACTGCTTCTTAGACATATATAAAAAACTAATAAGTTACAAAATATTTAATTTTTTCTGTCACTAATAAAATAAAAAAAGAATTTTTGTGACTTGTTCAATTGCGCTCTGTTTATTCAGGTCATTATTACGGTGTTTGGTTTTACAATGGTATTTAGTGTGCAATACAGCCTCTTTGTAGTACGCAGATCTTGAATCATCTCATCTCCAGAGCATCTTACTTATCTAAACATCCGTAGAGTTTTTTCTTTATCAATCGGTAGATATGTAGTTGTGTTAGTGTAATTTGTGTAATTTACATCCTCACAAAAGTCAAACTTAATGCTCTGTGAGAGATGTGAAAGAACACACAAGTGCGCTCACACACAGGCACCCACACACACACTCAACAAACATTCACACACTAGTTAAACCGACTAAGAATAATTACACATAAATCCATAGGCATTATACATAAATACATAGAGAAATTTACCAACCTGCACAAAATTTTTTTAATCTTGATGTATTGATAATCAATTACATTCAAGACTTTTCTTTTCCATTGTGATGATTTTTTACTTGTTAAATTTTACTTTATTACCACATGTTGTTAGCTCATTACATTAAGGGCTTGTCCTTCCTTTCTGAAAGCACCCAAAGGTGACTTAGTGCATCTTCTTTCATTGCCAGAGCTACTTGAGAGAGAGAGAGAGAGAGAGAGAGAGAGAGAGAGAGAGAGAGAGAGAGAGAGAGAGAGAGAGAGAGAGAGAGAGAGAGAGAGAGAGAGAGAGAGAGAGAGAGAGCATTAGTATGTTCCCTCAAAGGGTAACTCCTGTCATCTTAGCAGGCTTGGTGAGTACACCAATAGATATGTGGAAGGGGTCAGTGGTATAACAGCATCTTCGTGAGCTCAAGCCCTAGCAAGGGCAGAAACACCTGGCCAACAGCTGTTCTTGCAAAAAAGTTAAGTCATGAATAATTATATACTAATTACATGTTGGTATATGCGTGTTTTACGTCACGGACTCCCTTTTCAACCAAGGGCTAGGACGGTTGCCTTCTTGCGAAGGATTTGTTTTGGCATATGTAATCGTTACACTGAATTCATGCCCTTGCTAACCTCAGACCGTGGCGGGGCGCGAACCCTCCACCTGACACCTCTGAGTCGCGAACGCTAGTGCTTGAGCCATGGTGACTATATACTAATTACTTGTTGGTATGAAAACAAAATCAAAACTAATTAGGAAGGGATTACCTAATGAAGGAATATGAATTAGTAATGAATGACCTGTGATCACCTATAAGAAAAAGATAATTATTCACGATTATTCACGATTTATTACCCAGTAATTACTTGTCATGGAAAGCAAATTACTCATTGCTATATGCATGGCAACTACTTTTATGGACAGAAGCAATGTAATCTACTCGAATTAATTATTAATTACCCGTCTGGCAATTAAGAAATATATTATGACTAATTAATCAGGTCATTTTGTAAGAGAAAAATAATTTATTAAATTTAATTAAGTAGTTATAAATTGACGTAAAGGTCAAAATTAATCAGATCTACTTCAATGGTTATTACCTACAAGAAAAAAGATTCATTACTTTTATTAATTTAATTGTAATGTCTTTCAATTAAAAAAAAATAATTACTTTGATTAATTAAATTAATATCAATCTAAAAGCAAATATAAATAATGAACCTGTAAGAAAAGTCAATAGATTGATTTGAATGACTACATAATGATATGTAAGAAAAAGGTGACATAATAAGATTCATTTTACAGTAATTAGGAAGGGCATACACTCAGGGTAACGATTACATCTGCCAAAACAAGTCCTTCGTATGAAGGCAATCGTCCTAGCCCTTAGTAGAAAAGGGAGTTCGTGACGTAAAACCGACTCCATCCATATAGTAATTAGCTTTGGGAATCTATTCATGTCATTTTTTTTTCATAATAAGTACTGTCTTTGACGCCTTCTCCAATAAAACTCAATTAAACTCTGACTAATAACTTCATTCATCTAATAAGGGTCTTGAAGACCATTTTCTAAAAGGGGGGGAGGAGACTTTTTCATTACGTAGGATATTTCTTCCCTACCCACAGGCATCCTGGATTTTTAGAAATTAATATTCTGTAGGTTGGGCCTCTTGACGTTTTAGTCTCTGCAGTAAGATTATTTAGTTATTTATTTATTTATTATTATTATTATTATTATTATTATTATTATTATTATTATTATTGTTATTATTATTATTATTATTATTATTATTATTATTATTATTACTATTATTATTATTATTATTATTATTATTATTATTATTATTATTATTATTATTATTATTATTATTATTATTATTATTATTGTAGTCTCCGTGGCAAAATGGTAGCGTCTGCGACTCTGAGGCGGCAGGTCGAGGGTTTGCGCCCCGTCAAGGACTGAGGTTAGTAAGGGTATACACTCAGGGTAACGATTACAACTGCCAAAACAAGTCCTTCCCAAGAAGGCAAACGTCCTAGCTTAGTAGAAAAGGGAGTTCGTGACGTAAAACCGAATCTGTTATTATTATTATTATTATTATTATTATTATTATTATTATTATTATTATTATTATTATTATTATTATTATTATTATTTTTATTATTATTGTTATTATTATTATTATTATTATTATTATTATTATTATTATTATTATTATTATTATTATTATTAAGTTAGCGTTAATGTTATATATAACATTAATAACGGTCTAATTATATATATATATATATATATATATATATATATATATATATATATATATATATATATATATATATATATATATATATATATATATATATATATATATATATATATATATATATATATATATATATATATATATATATATATATATATATATATATATATATATATATATATATATATATATATATATATATATATATATATATATATGATTGTGACACGAGGACAGAAAAAAAAAGTAAGATAAATCTACCCTCATCGAGCCTGGGTACGAAGAAAACATAAAGGGAAACAGAGATGGGGAGTATTGTGACTTGTCAGATGTGACAAGATAATAAGAGATGTGAAACGAATATTCAAGAGTATTCGGTGTTGTTCAGATAGATGACTTATATACCTTGAAAAAGCAGCAATTTTCTGAAATCCACACTCGCAAAAAGGTATTGATAACTTCATCGCGCTGCGAAGTTGATGAAGTTACCTATGGAGGCTGAAGGAGTTAGACTTACCATCACTCGAAGCTAGAAGAAAAGATTGGGATAGGGTAACGGATTTTTTTAATTTTTTCATGGCTTTGACGTGGTGGATAGGAAGCGACACCTTGATATGGGTGTCTTCAGAACTAGAGGTCATTGTTTGAAGCTTCGTAAGAATATTTTGTTTTGATTTTTTGCGTAATGTAGCGAAGTACCTTTTTTTTTTTGTCGAAGAATAGCTGATAATTGCCATAGAAAATACTAAATACATGCATAGTTTTAAGGATAAATATGATCGGTTAGTAAATACAAAATTCCTACCAGGAGCTCTTTCCCGCCAGCACAATTAGGTAAATACAATTAGGTAAATGCACACACACACACACACACACACACACACACACACACACACACACACACACACACACACAAAGCACCATGAGGTTTCGAGTTTAACTCCCCATAGAACCTGCTAGAGATTTTTCGAATTTTTGGAGGCAAGGAGAATTTAGTGGCGTCTCTCGCCAGTCTTAGTGAGTATCCCATTCTTCGATGTGAGTAAAAATATCCTTCCTGCAATTTCAGTGTTAGATATATTATTTTTCTATTATTACTCTTTTATTCGAGAATTTATTTATATCTTTAATTCTCTTGACCTCTGTTGTCGCCAGCTAGTCAATAGCCGACTGCAAGAACTATTCGTTGACAGTTAATTAATTTCCCTGAAGGTATATTACTGAGACAAATAACATTAAATTATATATAAATTCACTGTCTGAAATTG